>VYXB01003935.1:222908-253539 GCA_013397135.1 Pachyramphus minor | reverse complement strand
AGCAAATGAACACCTGAGGGCAGAATAAACCCCTCTGTCCAGGGACAGGTCTCTGGTGTCTGCTGACAATCAAAAGGTTCAATATAAATTCCCATTCCTTGTCAGGTTAAGAGCTCCTGACATCCAAAATCCTCCTACCCCAGACTCCAGCAGGAGTTCTGCCACTTCCTGCAGCGTGTCTGTGTTTTCACTACACCCTAAATGTTATAGGAACAGTCAGTGAGCAGTGGGAGCTCCCTCCCTGCCAGCCCAGACCCCCTGAGGTGGGGCTAAAACCTGTGTGAGCATCCGAGGTCCTGGTCTGCCACACTCCCTGGAGAGGGGAGACATGGGAAACACACAAAGTTATTCCACACAGGATAAAAAAATGACAAAAAGGGTTCAATTGTGTCCTTCACTCTACCCAGAACCAAAAACTGAGTCCCAGAGCCAGGAGCAGAGACCTCAGGGAGCACAAATGTCTCTGTTCCAGCACAGTCACAGGCCAGGAAGCACAGAAAGGGAGTGTCTTGCACACCTGAAGCAGTGACAACCCTGGCCCCTTTGCAGCTGAGGGGTCCTGGTAACCTGTCACGTTTGTATTAAAGAACAATTCCAAAAGATGTCACTAAACATAAAGAGTTGATGCTGCAGGATATCTTAGAGCTGAGACCAGATTCCCACGTGTAAGCTGGTTCCAGCTGCTGCTCCTGCCTGGAGCAAACACCTCAGTGGGACAGAAAGCCCTTCTTGGTGCAGATCTTTACTTCACTAAGACTTAGCTCAGAGGAAACCCAGGCACTAGAGAAAAGGAAGGATATGGGAATAGAAGGGGAAAGTGTAGAGCTTTAATGATCCAGCTTTTCAATGGAAACCAAAATTACTCCTGGATTCCGGCCCTGGGTCATCATCTAATCACAGAAGCAGTCCAAGGGGACAATTCTCCTGCAGAACCCCACCAGGGAGGTGAGTGGGTGGCACAGCCCATCCACGGCCTTCTGCAGGTGGGAGCAGGAATGCTGGTACAGCTGGAGCAGGGATTCCCAGATCCATGCTGGAGCAGCCTGGATGGCCCTGGCTGGCAGTGCCCCGTGCAGGGTGAGCACAGCCCCCGCTGCCCCCAGCAGCAGCAGCAGCAGCAGGAACAGGGGGGGCAGGCGTGGGGCACACACCTGTGTCCTGCCCGCCTCGCTCTCCCTGCCAGGGCACTTCCTGCACGGCTTCCTCCTGGGAACCAGCGTCAGCTTTGGAGGGGGGATCTTGTGGATCTGGCCCATTTCAGTTTTAGCCCACACGTCCTTCAGCAGGTCCTCCATCCTTGGACAAATCTCCAGGGGTTTCACGTCCGGCAGTTCCTTCTCCCTCAGGGCCTTGACCCGCTGCTGCAGCTCCTCCAGCTTCTCCAAGCACAGCAGGGGGGACTTTTCCTTCCGAATGGACGAATTCAGGTACTTCAGCTCAATCTCTTCCACCTTCATTTTGCTCACGCCCTCCAGCAGGGGCTCGTATTCCCGCAGGAAGCGCCTGTTGAGCTCATCCAGAGCCCCCAGCAGCGCTTGTTTCTTGTGCTCCAAGGTGTCCCTGAGCTTTTTGAAGTACTGCCCCACGACGTCCCTCTCGCTGCGCAGGAGCTGCTCCCACTGGGATTTCTGCATGGTCAGCTTCATGTAGCACAGCAGCACCTCCCGCCAGTACTTCTCGGGCAGCTGCTCCTGCAGTTTTCCCGCCGCCTCCTTGGCCTTGCTGTGGGCGCTGTGCAGGTCCCCGATGGGGTGCCCGTGGTGCTGCCCTATGGTGAGGCACTGCCCGCACACCAGCCGCTTGTCCAGCAGGCAGTAGATGTTGAGGGGCTGCCGCGGGTGCTCCCGGCACGTCTCCACATCCCAGGGCTCTTCCTGCCGGCACTTGTCAATGACGGCCTTGAGGGCGAAGTTGATGGGCAGCGATTCCAGCCCTGCCGCGGGAATGTCCACCACGGCCCGGCAGTTGGGGCACTTGAGGCGCCTCCGGATGGAGAAGGTTTCGGAGCGCTGGAAAACCCCCTCCAGGCATTCCCTGCAGAAGGTGTGGGAGCAGGGAAGCACCCGCGGGTCCTGGTAAATGCCGCAGCAAACGGCACAGGTCAGCTCCTCCTCCAGCCGCTCCATGGCCTGCGCGGGGAAAGCAAACACAGACAGACAAAGGGCTTCAGCTCTGCAACAATCAGCTCAGTGACCAACCTGCTACTCCCTGACCAGCAATTCCCACCTCGGCACTTTATTGCCAAGGGGAAAACCACAACAAAACAGGCAAAAAAGGAATGAAACCGAACAGTTCAAGGATTCCAGCGGAGTGTGAGCTGCACTCAGCATCCCCGTGAGCACCCACAGCCAACCTCTGCCTTGGAAAGGCAGGGAAAGCAGGAATCTGCCACTGGATGCTTTTTACAGTGGGAAGCAGGAGAACAGAGTGGTAAAAGCAGGACTAGAATTCCTAAAGAACCCCAGAATTATGAACAATTTCTCCCAGCACTTCCAACATAAGAATAGAACAAGAAGTACAGACGCTTTTTCCTCCCCTCACTTGTTTCAAATGTTCCTTTTGCAACACGAAATAGGCATTAGAGCATTAAACAGTCACATTTAGTAGAAGCTCTCTCCAGGTTCTGGCACTAAAAGTCCAACTCAGCAGCCCTTACAGACACCACCAGTACCAGGAATTACATTTGTGTGTTATTCCTGGGTTACTTTGAGCACCAAACTCAGAAAGTAACTTTCACTTTCCCTCCTTTGTGATGTTGCCTCGGTTTTTAATTTACCAGCTTAGTGAAATCAGTGTTAAATGCAAATAACAGTAACACTAAAGCCACTTTTCCTGATAAATCATAATTCTGGTTTTCATTCTGCTAAAAATATGAGGGAATTGGTACCACATTTCCTTCTCTTCGTGCCACGTTTTCCTGTCCCTCCAGCAGTTTTAGTCAGACTTTGCTGCTCTGCAACAAGAAATTGTCTGAGTTTTCAGGGTCAAACCCCATCAATTCGGGGTCTAAATCAAAATCTGCAAACAATAACCTGCAGCAGGGCTCACACTGAGGGAGGGCAGGAGCTGAACCCCAAACCCCAATTCTCTGAGGGTTAAATCAGGCCTGAGCACAGAAAGCTGCTCTGGTGGCCCAGGAACAAGCCTGGCTTATCTCACTGGTGTTGGGTCCAAAGGGCAGTGCTGGGCTGCTGACTCACACCCTGGGCTTAACTGGGCTGAAACAATGCCCAAAAATCAACTGAAAAGTTTAATTTATTAGCTTACCTTTAATTTATCATCACCCAATCCAGCCAATTCAATCTGTATGTTGTTAAGTCAACTTTATATTCAAAAGACACTTTTTGATAAATTCAGCTCTAAGAAAAAAGATAATTAAATGATCTATGCAGAACAATTTCAGGTAAATGAACACAAAATGTTGGTTCACTTCTTTAAATTCTTTTTAAAAAGAGACCTTGAGAACAGCTGGGAGAAAATCTCCTGGAGGGAGATATAATTCCATGTAATTCCTAAGAACTGCCCTTTAAAAGCAGAATGATAAAGAGAGGCAGCATTTACAACCAACTGCTGCTTTCTCTCAGTAAAGAGAATTTAGATCAGACATTTATGAAAAAACCTTCACAGCAATGACACTAAATCTATTTTTTGCTAAATAAAGGCTATGAGGTTATTCCTCTTTTCACTGGGAAGCCACAGGCCTTTCTTTCCCAGCTTTTCCAATCAGCCACTGTGGCAACGCTGGGTTATTAATTCCATGGTTTTTAAAGTGATGCTTCAGACCCTGGAACTAAAGAAATGTGTCAATAATGAAGGCAGGTGAGCAACAAATCTACTCCACTGTCTCTAGATAATTATTTTCTATAATTAATTCCCACAGGAAAGAAATGTAAAGGTTTTTTTATTTATATAAATATTTATATTTATATATAAGTTTATATATTTTTTATATGTGTGTATATATAAATATATAAAAAGTTATTATGAATCTTGGGAGTGTCACTTCCACTGAAATCAAAGCAAAGGTATGTTACATTTTTTCTCGTGGTTAGAAACAAAAGAATCCTTAGTAGACATTCACTATTTTCTCATATATATTGAATTAATATAATTTTTTTAATTTTCTTATTTAAAATCATGAATTGTCCCCAAATCCAGGGGATACAGGAGGGAAATTCCCTTTCTAAAGAACACACATCTGCCTTATTTGAGCTACAGAACGAGTGAGATAAAATGAGCCTTCATCAAACAACTGTTTGAGCTCCAAGGAGCCCTTTGCTACCAGGAAAACTATGGAAAAACTGAATTCCAGAACTTTTCTCGGCTGTTTGAGGGATCCCCTCGAAGGCTGCAGCAGGAAGGTCCCTCTCGGGCTGCAGCCAGAGGGAGTGACATTCCCATTCCCATTCCCAATCCCACACTGCTTCCCAGGAAAACGGGAAATGTGAAGATTGACAGGAGTTACCCAGAGCCAGAGCAGGAGATTTGGGGCCAAGGGGGTGTGGGACAACCCCCCTCCAGCACTTTTATTATTCCTTTTTAACTTTGGTTTATTATTCCTCACTTTCCAAACAGGGTTTGGAATGTCAGTGCTGATTTTTGCTAAAAGCACCCTGTGTTTCCTTAATTTCTTCGAGACAATTAGCAGGGAAGTAAAAGGTTTGGAATTCCCAAAGTTTCCCCCAGCACAGAGGGAATATCCATATATTGCTTTGTTTCCACTGCTGTTCACCTGCAGACTATTGGAAACAGAGACTGGGAACAGCAGTTGGAAAACCCAGAGAAGGCCCAAAATCACAGAGTTAAGCAAAGAGAAGGAAAGTGACTTTTCTAGGAAAAGAAAAAGCAGCAGCAGGAAGCTGGGAAATGTTTTCCTGCACAGAGCAGATGCTTTTCCTGTTCCAAACAACTGTGGCAGCAAACACACATGCCACATGTATAATAATAATAAATATACAGATTTATCATACGAGTCCCTCAGCATAAACAAATCACAAACTAGAAGGTAGTTTAAAATTCAAAAGAGCAATTTGTGGCAGTTTTGGAAACCTCCCAGCAATGGGATGTCTGCTAAGGACTGGGGTTTTGTCCTCCTCTAATTGTAGAGAGGTGAAAACATGTCCTGAAGGCAGCAGAGCTGTAGGATGGGGTATGTGCCAAAGCTCCCAGTGAAGCAGGTCACAGGAATGCAGGGCATTCCTTGATAACTGTGTTCCTCTCCCAGAGATCTCCTGCTCCTCCAGCTCATTATGCCAGATGTTGTTTAGAAAAAATTATAGATATTTTTATATATAAATATACAAACTGTGGAACACAGCACACATCAGTGTTCAGGTAGATAAATAATTGATTTATAGGACAATCCCAGACACCTCTTTCTACTCCAGAGGACTTTAAAAGGTGAATTTGGCACTGGATAACAGCCCATTCCAAGGGGCACCCCCAGGAGTGGGAGCTGCCAGGCTCCCTGCTCCTCCTCCTGCCAGCAAAGGAAACCTCTGCTCTCTCCTGAAGGACTGCAACACTCGACTTCAAAACTGTGCTGAACTTAAACCAAATCCACGCAGAAATGCCCAATCCCTATCCCACAGAGATCCATGAAATCCTTTTTATCACTGTTACAGAAGCTCAAGTTTATGTTGTTCAAGAAATAGAGACTGAATCACATTACAGTATTTTCCATTTATAAATCACCTTCCTGGTAAAGGAACAAAAAAATAAAACCAGAAGGAATCACAGACAACCCTAAACCTTCCCTATTCCAGCCCATTCCAGCCGTGCTGCTGCTTTATCCCACACCACAAGTCACAGCAATTCTCAGCCGGGGATGTTCTGCCCCGGTCCCTACTCCTACCACAGCTACTACACCACTGGCGCAGTTTAAAAGAGTTTAAAGTGTAAAATAAGAAGTTTTACACTTTTGGGGTGTTTTTTTTTAATGCAGTTTTGGGGTTTTAACCACCCAAAGGAGATAGATGAACAGAGCTGTGTGGTTTCCCTGTCGAAGGGACCTGACAGCTCCCTGCTGTCCATCCCTCCACTGGCTCCTCCTCCGACACAACTTCACACAAGTTACCGCATTCAAAACCTCCAAATTCGCACTGGGATCGCAGTGACTGGTGAATCCTGAAGGAATCTCTGGCTCCTGAGAGCGAGCAGGGCTGTTTCACACGTCTCTCGCATATGATGGGTTATGTTACAAAGGATTCGGTCCCAGCCTCGGTTTGTAGGGGACCCACAGCAGTTTTCGCTCAGCTGGAAACTTCTGTGTCCCACCTCAATCTCAGAGAGTTTTCAAAACCATAATTTCAACTAAGAAGTTTACAACAGGAACTCGTGCTGGAGATTTTTAAACCAAAGTTCAGGAAAGCAGGGAGAAAGCAGAAACCAGCGCCAGGACTTTGAGGACCCCCTTGGGTCCTTTGCAACTCTGGATATTCTGTGGTTCTATATCCCCCTCCATCCTTTCTTTCCACGCTCGATTCCACTGCTGAGATTCCCCCTCCATCCCTTATAACTCTGTCAAAACGTCTGGCTTTGAGCATTTATCCGCCATTCACCTCCCAGCATCAGTGGAGGTGAAGGATGAACACACTTTACCTGTGTCCCGCAGGGTCCCTCCTGCCGCACCCGCAGCTCTCAGACCGACAACGATGGGGTCGTCCCTGAAGGAGTAAGTGGAAAACGGGATCAATAGCTGGAACCCGCCGACGTCACAGTGATAAAAACGAGCTGAAACACAGCACGACAGCGGTCGGGTCCGCGGGAGGGCAGCGCTCACAAACGCGACCCGCGCCGAGCCCTCACGGAGCCCTGAGGGCGCGGGGGTCCCGGACACCCACCAGGGGGACGAGGGAGCCGCTCCCGCCGGGTCCGCACCGGGATGGAACCACTCCCGCCGCCTTCCAGGGGAGCAGGGAGCTCCACACGGGGAGCAGAGGGCTCCAGACGGGGAGCAGGGGGCTCCTCGGGGCTCGGGAGCCGCTCCCGAAGGGCTCCACAGCGGGATGGAGCCGCTCCCGCCGCCCCGCGCGCCGTAACGGCCGCGGAGTTTGAATGTAAACGGCGGGAGAGGGAACGGGCGGAGCTGAGGGCGGGCACGGAACGAGGGCGGCCAGAGAGGGAGGGCGGGGACCGAGGGAGCCGCGTCCCCGCAGGGTCCCTCAGCCGCCGGAGGGGTAGGAACCAGGGACCGGGCTGAGCTGTCCAGGCAGGGGGAAGGAGGATGCTCGCCGGGAATGGTGCCCTCGGTGCCAGCATCATAATCACGGAGTGATACAACAGCTGAGGTGTGATGGAACCCCACGGATCACCCCGGTGCACTTGCCCTTCCTTGCCCGTGCTCCGCCCTGCTCTCCTCTGCAATCGCAATTACCAGCCCCATTCCCCTTCCCGATCTGGGACAAATTCTCCCTGAAGTTCAAACCAGGAGACGTGAAACCTCCTGCTTTGGTGGGGAGGACCTGACCTTCTGGAGCTGCTAACCACAGAAATCAAAAGTAATGCATGTTTACCTGCTTTGGCTACTGAAGATTTTTCTAAAGCACTTTTGACAAGGGCCTGGAGCGACAGGACAAAGGGAATGGATTAAAACTGACAGACAGTAGGTTCCTGAGAGGGTGGGGAAGCCCTGGCACAGGTTGCCCAGAGGAGCTGTGGCTGCCCCAGCCCTGGGAGTGTCCAAAGGTTTATTTCCAGTTCATTGGAACTAAACTGTGAAGTTACTCTCAGCATTCACAGTGAACTTGAAAGAGAAATTAAATTCATTTGACGCATGTAAATCATAATACACCATCCAAAACTCACCTAAACCATCTTAAAACTGGTATTTAGGGGACCTTACACAAATATCTAGGAAATATTTGGAATTATATTTTAAGTAATAAAAAACCATCATCCTCTAACAAACTACCCACCATAGCTTTACCACGTATTTTTCCACTCTTATTGTTTCTTTCTTTCCAAAATAACCATTGGCTGTTAATTACCACCTGAATCTAATTACAGTTTCTAATTACACATTCCCTGTAATCCTGGCTCTGTGTACACTGGCTTTCAACACAAACCCTGCGGAGGGAGGTTGGTAAAATTGTTATTTTTGCTTCTAAAATGGGCGGGGGAGGCAAAGGGATTAAAAATAAATCAAAGAGGATCATACAAGACTGTAGGTGCAAGGTATATAGTTTTTCTTTTTTTGCTTGGAATGAGATAAAATACAAGCAATGCACAGTGATAGTTACTATTTTCCTATTTTGCTACGTAAATAATCAGTATATCTCCCACTTTTAGAGTTTGGGGCAAACTGGGGAAATTCCCAGGGAAATTCGCTTTCAACACTGAACTATAATTACTGGTTCCTCTTTTCTATATATTTGACAACCATGTTTTTCAGATTACAAGTCTGTAGCTGTCCATGGTATTGTACCACTCCCCTCCCTCTCCCACCCCACACTCAGCAAGGTGTAAATCTATTTAATATTTCTCCAAAGATGCTTTTCCAGCTCCTCAACACTCCAATTTAAAAGTACATCCAAGGTATTTACATACAACAGTTTTAATGACAACTCTTTTAAATGAAAACTCTTCCTCAGCTTTGGAGCACATCAACATGAACAAATACAGAACCCCCATTTAGAATGGATTTACTAAAAAAAAAAAAAAGGGAATTCTTTCAGGAAAACGAGGTTTCCAATCACTTTCTACATAATCAACTAATATTACCTTTTTAAAATCTATTCTTTGTGCCATTTGAGCTTCACTTTTAGCAGTAGCTAAAAATGACTATTAGAAAGTTTGTAACTTTACACTTTTCCTGCTACTAAGTTTCCTCTCACAAAGTCTATTTGATCCAGATGCAGGACTTCTCTAATTGTTCCCAGCCTCAGGACCAGCTTTCCTGCCAGGAATTTGGTGACACGCAGAGATGAGGAAACATTTATAGTTAAAAATGGCAAAAATCAACAAGTTTTAATACAAAGACATTCTTAAGTTATAAAGCTGCCTTAGCCAGTATTTAATTTTAATGGAAATCCTTTTGTTATCTTGACATCCTATCCATAAATTATTATTTTTAAACAGACTGACCTGTTGCACTGCCAAACCAGCTCACAGCTGACTGGGAATGCCTGTGATCCACCAGAAGATGGGAAGTACATCTGTCCAGGGCTCCATGATCCTGGAAATGGCTCTGAAATGCTGAAAGGCTTCACACAACCAGAGGCAATTCCACTTCCAGCAGTGGGAGAGAAAGGAAGAGGGAAAACCTCTCTCAGTCCATCCCTTTTCTCAGACTTTTCTCAGATCCTAAAATCCCAGGGTGGCTATTTGGTCCAGCAATGCTGCTCCTTGGGATAAAAATCCTACCTGGCACAGCTTATTTATGGATTAATTGTTGTCCTTTCAGTGTTTTAAGTCTTTTTCTAGATATTTGCTATCCTAAGCCCAGCTGAAATGAGAATTTTTTGCTCCAAAATGCAGAAAGAGTTGATTAATATCCAACCTCAGTATGATCAATATTCCTAAAGGCAACCCAAGTTATTTCTAGTTTATAGCCAAGACTTCCTTTTCCCAAAAAAAGTATTTAATTGCATTACCACAAAGTGCAACTTTGGGGAAAAAAAGGCACTGGACAAAGTGGTCTCAGTTTTGCTCCCAGAGAACTCCAGCAGTGCCACCCTGTGGAGGCTGGAATATTTCAGTTATCCATATTCTGGTAAAACAAGTGACAGGAAAGCAGGGCAAGAGAATTGTTCACTTAAAAACACACCCAAAAAGGCAAAAAGCTTGAAGAGCACCAGCTTAAGGTAATTTTCTGTTATTGTATTACATCAGGATGTGCCAAAAAAAAGCATTTTTGGGCAGTAAATATAGACTTTGCAAGTGTTCTGATAGGGTTTTGTTTAAGAAAGCTGTTCAGAAAGTTCAGTAAAGTTGCCACAAACATCTGTTTTCCTCTTCCCCCCCTCAAGAAAAGGTTCTAATAAAGCAATTTTCTACAGAATGTCCTCCACAAAGGTGGTTTAGTGTGAAGATGGTCATTCACTGAGTGGAATTTTCCTTAAAAAGAATTTAATTTCCCTTCATTTAACATGAAAACAACCCTAATTTATCAGTGAATACACACAGTATAATTAGGTTAATCAGTTATTTAAGGTTTATACCACAGCAATGATGTGCCTCCACACCACAGACCTTTGGCAGGTAAAACCCTCACACCAGAGACTCAGGAAGCCACTTTCTCTTCAAATAATCTCTGCACCTTTTCATGAGAAATGAATATATCACAGAAAGAAGCACCCAAAGCACCAGAATTGCAAGTTTTAATGTTTATTTTCCCCAAGACAGCCTAGCCTGCACTCTACTTGGATAAATTCACAAGCTAGTTTCCGCTGCTTCTAGTTTTAAACTTTTAACCATGTTTCTGATGACAAGGAATGCTGCAAAAATACTCTAGTCCAACAAAGAGTTATGATCACAAAATAATCTTTATCCATTCTACAGTGTTTCAGAATTACCAGTTGATTTTTAAAACACAAGGTAGATATAGATGCTAATGGTGGCTAATCTGGTATGTCTTATTTATTATAGCAAACTGTTGTTCATGCAACACTTGTGCTCAAAGGGGAAGGCACAGCATTTCCTACAATGAGCCACCTTATAAAGAGTTCAGTTTGTACAAATTTGTAACCTCACCTTGAATTTAGTGTGCAGGACCTCAAAACTGAGGCATTCCTCCAATTATAAAAACACTTGCATCCTTTTTGTGCAAGTTTGAAAAATACAAAGTTTTTTCTCTCTAAAGTGGCTCAAAATAGATTGTTCATGGCTGCCTACATCTAAGATAAAAAGAGTCTAAAACAATTGGATTAGGCATATTAAAGGTGTTCAAACCATGACTTGATTTGTACATCTATTCACACCTCTTTTCTCGGTCTTTATTCGGCAGTACATATGCACCAAATTTCAATTTTTAGACGATTCCATATCATTTTCATAGAAAACAAAGTTTGAAAACAAGTAACATTGAAACACAGCACGGTATTCTACCACAACAGAAACATTTTGGTTACAGGACTCAACAAAATCTAAAAATGAACTATGCTGTAGATTAACCACATGCAAAGGTCTTCATGTTATCTTTGAAAATGAAAAGGATGAGATTTTTATTACCACATTTTACTGCTTTCTACTATTATGGCAACTTGTGTACTGCAACACAGTCTAGTTTGAAGGGAAATGAATGATTTTTTTTTTTCCATGCAAAAATCTACAAATTAGTTTTGATGATATGGAAAAGCTTTTCATAACATCAAACATTCATCTGGTGCAAATGCACAGGGAAGCCTTCCTGAAATTCTGACTTTACAAACAACTAAAGAAGCCTTACAGGAAAGAAATTAAAAATAACTCAAAAAGAAAAAAATAAAGAGGGGGAGAGAGAGAAAAAAAAAAAAAAGAAACAAAACAAAACAAAAACAAGAGAAACACAGGCTGCAGGAGTAAACCAGAGTCTGCTGCTAAACCGGTCTGGTGTCCAGTGTAAGGTGACACTCCAAGTCGGATGGTTTAGGTTGTTCCAGCCCCCTGAAGGCGACTCAAGCTCCATGCGCTCACAGACAGCATCACACCCACTCTCTCATCACACGGCAGGCCCGGAGCTGCCCGGAGCCCCCGCTGGGATCCAGCCCGGAGCCCCCGCTGGGATCCAGCCCGGAGCCCCCGCTGGGATCCAGCCCGGAGCCCCCGCTGGGATCCAGCCTGGCAGCGAGTCCAGACATTCACTCAACGGTGTCCATTCACACGGTGCTTCATAGCAAGGCCTGGGCTCATTCTCTTGGACTTATGTGGGCATCCTATTCTCTTATGCTTACGAGGCTTGATGATGATATACTGCATTTCCCCCAATTGCTCTAGGAAGTCGGTGTTTCCGTCTCAGGCACTGAAGATCTGTGACCTGTAGCCCTTTATCTTTGAACAATCTAAATAAGCATTCAGTGTGAAGTTTTTCATTACATTTTGCCACTCATTCTCACTCGCACCCACTCGCCATCTTGACTTCATTTGGGCTTTTCTGTGATTCCAAATGAAATCTTCACATTTGCTTTCCCGATTTAATGCAGCAGCGGATCCCATGAGCCAAGATTGATGGATCAAACCTTTTTTTTTTTTGTTTTATTCAGTGCTGCATTGTACCTAACTTCCAAAATACCACTCTAAAACTGGAACCCTTCTGCTGGTACATTGGCAGATGAATTGAAACCAAATGTTCCGCCTTGTATTGCTTCTGGAACAAGGCTTGGATCTTCGTCAATCTGGAACGGAATGGGAACACTGTGAGTGGGGACAGGGACACAAAACCTCACCAAAAAGGAGCTGCACGCTCCAAAAATCATCTCCCTCTCTACCTAATGAACTTCCTTGCACTGAGTCTTGCCATTCTTCCCCCCAGTTTAGTAGAGCACTAAAATGAAGTACTTTAAGCTGAAATGTTTTAGCTTTTATTTAGCAGGAAAGGCACCCCATAATATCCTGTTTATGGAATCTTCACTCCTGGAAAAGTAGTCTGTTAGTCCTCTGAACAGTCCCAGTTCTTAAGAGATGACCAATACCATTAAGTCAAGCAAGGATTAAACCCAGACTGCAGCTTCTATTTAAACTGGGTAGCACACATTTGGTAACACAGGTTACTACACTGATTAAATTCCAAGTCCTGCTGTTTATGCAAAATTTAAGTTGCTAAACAAGACTTGGATGTTATTGCTCACATAAAAGTGAAACTCCAGCACAAACTGATCTACAAAGTGCAAACAGGGCATGAATGCAGCTGAGCTCTACCATTTCTGCAGTTCTCCAACCGAGCAGAAACCCCTCTCCCTTCACGGCACAGACTGCCATGATTGCATTTCCTTTCTCTGCAATTATGATCTTAAAGTGCACACAAATCAAACCTCCCTTTGACTTGCATTACAGGTTTGAAATGAAAACAACATTCTTGATCAGCACATCCCACCCCTGAAATGATTCAAGTATTCCAAGGGGTTTGAGGCTGGAGCAGCAGAAGCTCCGACTCGGCACTCGAGGCAGCAGGGAGCTTATCAGAGGGGAAATGTCAAGCTCAGGCAGGGGCTCAGAGTTAAGGGAACTATTCAAAGCCTGGGATTTTAATCCCTGGAGATGAGGCTTAAATTAGGCATCAGATCTTCTTTAGATGCTTCATCATGAGGAATGGTAAGAGATGCAGTCGGTTCAAACAAGGGCTCGTTCTGCACTGAACCACACGAGTCCCACAGAGCAGCTTTACCCTGAACCATATTTATAACTATAAACTACCACAAGGGCAGGGAATGACACACTCACATCATCTGAAGAGAAGAACTGATCAATGATCTCATAAGCCAGTTTGTAGATGTCTTCATTTTCATGGTTTTGTAGCTGTTCGATTTTCTCCAGCCCTGCGACAAAGGCACAAGGAATATCAGAACACCAAGCTCAGGCAAATCAATCTTCCAAGAAAGAAATTACAAACAAATCTGGCACCAGAGTGACTATGGTTAAGGTGCTGTGAACTCCTACTTGACATATTTATAGGTATTTTTATACACATTTATATACAGATAAATATATGTATAGTACATACACATGTAAGTATTTTTGGAGCTCTGACAAGCAGAGTTTAGGCTCAAACACCTCTTTTCTCCTCCCAGCCATCACCAATCACTTGATTTTTCTGCCCTCCCTCAAGATTTTGTATTTTGAAGACTATTCTACTCCATGTTAACAAATCCCACCCAGTGTTTTACTTGTACCCAAATTTAATATCACTGTTTTTCACCCCTGAAAAGTTTCAGTCAACTTAAACAACAACCAACACAGAGGAAGTCTCAGAGGCATTAGGAAACCAAAGTGATCATATTTCTAAAACCACTGTATCTGGAATTATTTTTTTCAAGTCCACCTGGACATGACTTGTGCCTGACTAAGGCAAGCACAACATCCCTGCATTAACAGAAACTAATTTGTCAATGAAAATAATTTGTCCAAGACATGACTGTTACAGAATTAGAATCTGGTAAGTTTTATTGCTATTATCCAGCTCCTCCACATTTCACTTAGGATAAAGCTGGCTGTATTCACCTGATAGGCATGAAAAGGTCACTTTAAAAAAAGGTTTTAACCAACACACAGCAGGAAGCCAAAGCACCAATTTCTGCAAAAACCTCTCAAAATATTGATCCTCCTACCTCCACACTCTTCTATAAGGTTGGCTATGGTTTCTGCTTCATCTTCAGCCATTTTTAATATATTACTTAGTCCATCCAGAACCACTTGCACAACTTGTGCATCTTTTACTGTCAGCAAATTGCAAAAGGGAGGGATTACATTTTGTTGGATTAAGTAAGCCACCTGAGGGGAGAAAGGCAGGAGTTACACCAGGAATGTGGCAAACAAACAGTGCAGCACAAACACACATGCAAACAAACTCCATGAAGGCCAAATCCTCAAAGTTACCCAACCAGTGATTCTGCAGTGGCCACTTTCAAAAATCCCCTTTTAGAGGGATTTATTTAGAGGTAATAATAATAATTATTATTATTATTAGAAGGTAACATTTATGTATTAAGCTATAAATATATTTAAGGGCTACAACACACAAGTAGTAGACACTGTGAATTTTTCAGTATCAGATAAGGAGCTCCAACCTCATCTTTGAGAAGCATCAGCACCACCCCAACCCTGCCACTAATCTGGGCCTACAGTGAACTAGTGTAATTCTACTCCTGGGATACTACCCTTGTAATCACCACGTTCTGATGGGTGGGGAGAAAAGGTAAAAGGAGATTTGGAATGCCCTGGAATCCCATCAGAGCCTGAGTGAAGTCACTCAGAGCTCCCAGGCCATCCCAAGATGTGATGTCATTCCAGACATGAATGAGCTTCCAACTGAAGCTCCCTCTCAAACCCCTTGTGGCACAGGGAAGAGTACTGAACAGTGGAACATCCACTGGATGTTCCAGTGGAGGCACTCCCTCAAACACACCCAGGACAGGGAATGGACTTCAAAGTTTGACTCACTTGGTCTTTTCTTCCGCTGATCGTTAAGTTGCTTATTGCCCAAGCAGCTTCTTTCTGAGTACCAAAGTCACCCTAAAAACACAACCACAGACAGGAACAATCACTCCAGGCTTCATGGTATGCAGTATTCCCAGAAAAGCTTGTACTTGTTACAGTCCACCCCTCACAGCATCACTGTATCAGCTGTCTGCAAGCAGGAAGGTAACTCCTAAACCCTGCTCTGCTCATCCCTCCCCTGCAACCACGTTTTCCAATTGATCTTCCAGGGGAAGGGAAATTTGTTTACATCAAAGCACATGAAACTGCAGCACTCACTCCACTCTCTCCCACTCCTTATCAACAGCTGTCGTGTCCTACAGGCAGAGATAAGCACTGAGTGTCAGCTTTGATAAAGCCCTGCACACACTGCAACTGTGGCTGTCTCAAGTTCCTCAACTCAGGCCTCTTTATTCAATTTAAAAGGTTTCCAATTCTTTTCTCAAGGATCAATAAATTGGCAGTTAACAGAACTATTTATGAACAGTCTTTTCCCCTAAATACTTCCTACATCCTTTTAGCCACCCCCTTTGTTTCTGACAAGGCAGATCCTTGGGAGCACAAAGTGGTTTGGAAACTCAACACACAAAGAACCCAAAAGCTGAACACAAACACAGGTATCTGAAGTCCCACATGAGCATTCAACACCAATCCTTGTGGTCTAACCTTATCTAGAAGATGAATTATCATTGGAACAAGATTTGCATCTATTACTGCCTGAACTTGCTGCTGGTTTCCTGCAGTGATGTTAGATAGGAACCACACGGCTTCCTGCAAAACAGAAGGAAGGTAGGAATTAATAATGCAGACACTCTTCTACAGCATTTATTCCCACTCCATGCACATTTTTCCAACTCTACAAGACTCTCCATCTTTCACTGTTACCAGTTTACAACTAAACACTTCAGATTAAAAGGAAAAAATTATTTGGAGACAAAAAAAAAGTCACAAATGAGGACTCAGTAATTGGTTCCACCTCTGCCAATGAATGCTGGAGCAGGTTTGAGCTGATGGCCAGAGGAGCTCCAAAATGCACAACAGCATCATGTTTTCTACACATGAGAGTGGCAGGAGATGCTCTTTACCTCCTTGGCTTCAACCATGAAGAAAACACAACACCTATTACTTAAATGCTTCATTTTTAATAGTTATAGGACCCTTGATGCTCATTCTGTCCACAAGCCCAGGACTCTCCTTCCAGCAACACCCAAAAGCAGGTGCCTGGCACAGTGTGCAAGAACATATCTTTTCCCCAGCAGCCCCTCCCAGTCCTGAATTAAATTAAAAATTAAATTAAAAAAATCAAATTTAAACTTGAATTTTGAACTAAGCCAAAGACTGTGCCCGGATTCTTATGTAAAGTAAGAATCAAGAGTCCTCACCCATCTTTTTAAGCTGGAATCGATCCTTTAGTCAAGAAAAAACACAGTTTCACATTAAATTTTCAGTACATTCAGAGTATCAGCTTCTGATCTTACAGTTGAAAGATTTCTGCCTCCCTAGAAACCCTCCATCACTCCTCAATTCCCTTCCCAACCTCTCTGGGATAACAACTTTTTAGCTGAATGTTTCTCTCCACATGAGAGTCCGGAATTCTCACATTTCATTCAACTGAGTCTCTGAGATCAGATCACAGGACCACTTTCATCAGTGACCCTGTTAGAGATTTAGGATGCCTGGGCTTCTCCTGGTGGGCTTGTTTTGGGTTTTAATCATCGGCAGTGTTGCAGAGCAGCCCCACAAGTGCCCAACACGCCTCAGATGCACTCCGGAGTCAGCACTGAAGTCAGTGCCCCCATTTAAAGCCTTTTCCATTCATCCACACACACATCCCCCTCCCCACCCCCAGCTGACTTGCTTTAAATTCCATTTCTCACACACACTCCATTCAAAGACATCCAATTATCTCTATTTCATCACTTCCAAGAGAGTCAGTTTAATTAAAGTGACATTTCACGTATCGAGAACTCCAACTTTTAAGTCAACAGCCAGATTTAGAAGATAAAGCTTTGATTTCATAAAAATTCAATTAGAAGAAACCAGGAAACAACATCCTTGTCAAGTACAAGTCTGCAGCTCCTTGGAGATTTTCCTGTGGCTGTTTATCTGCAGAAAAACCTCAGCCCTTGCTGCAAACTGCCACAAACTGGCGTAAGGAGCCACTTACTCCAATCATCGTGTGGAATCCGAGCTAAGCCAAACAGAAAAGTTATCAACCAGGTACAAGCACTTGCCTTATTAATTTTTTCTTTGGGATGTGTCAGAAGTGCTGGAAAATGTGAGAGAGCTTCACAATTCAGAACTACCTGTGTCTGCTCGTCGGTGCCGGTGACGATGTTTCCTACAGCTCTCAGAGCAGCCGTCTGGAGATAAAGCACAAACAAAAAACACCTCCTTCAAACAGCTCTTTTCACCAAATATTTCTCTGGCTGAGCACAAACAGCTCAGAAAGCAAAAGTTTTTATGCAAATGCTGCATCACACAGGGAAAGAAACAGAAAAAAAAAAAAAAAAGAAAGAAGCAAAAAAAAGCAAAAAAAAAAAAAGCTTTTTAAACTCCAACTCTGAAAAGAAACCAGCTACTTTCTCTAGTAGCACATTTGGAGCAGCACTTCCTGCAAGGGATCCAAACTTACTTGCACTTTAACTTCTTGATGGCTGAGAAGAGGAACCAAATGAGGGACTATTCCGGAGTCTATGACCATCTGGATCTGCTCATTGCCAGCATCCGTTAGATATGAGAGTGCCCAGACTGTATCTACCAATATCTGACAGGAAACAGCACAGAAATAGCACAAGTGTCACCAAAATAATTAAAATTACATTTAAAAATAAGTGAAGGATTAATTTCAATTAGGGCTGTGCATTCACACACAGAAAATCTAATTTAAACAGCTGTAAATCTGAACATTTTCAACTGACAGCTTACAAAAGTTGAGTGTTGTTTTAGCTGACAACTCCTGACTGATTGAAATACAGCCATTTCCAAAATTCAAATAAGCTTAATTTCACCTACTTACAGACAAGGAATTAAACAGCATAATTACTACATGAACATTAGTTAATATATTTAGACATATTTTGGCAAAGCACTGTTGCCATCAACTCAGACAACTGAGCTACAACTTCACTAGGAAGCAAAGAATCTTAAATTCTCATTCATGTTGAGGAAAAAAGATGAGCTGTTTTATAATTTCAGTAAAGTCTTGCTCATTTACTTCACTATTAAATAACAATGTTCACATTTGACACCTCAGAAGTTGCACCTAAACCTGATATTTGACATCTGCAGCAGGCAGATTTTTCTTTCATTTACACTGATTTTCGTTACAGATTTAAGTGCTAGGCACAAAAATTCCTGTATTTATCTGTCAATGAATGCTCACAGAAACACAACTGAAACTGCATTTTATTTTTAAGTGCAGGGAAAGTACATGCAAATAAACACTTGCAAAGGCACAGAAATATCAGGGAAAAAACCCAAACTGGTACTTTAAAAAAGCAGTTAAAAGATACCAAAATAAGTTTGCCCTAATGAAAGGGAACATCACAGATTTTCTTTTTTTATGAAGAAAAAGAGGTAATTAAGATTAAATTAAGACTAATCTTTGTATTTCAGCTACAAAACCATATCAGAGCATAGAAGTGAGTCTAAGTTTGGTTACTCACATTTACATCCGTGTGGTGAATTAAAACACAGAGCGCTGGAAGGATCTGAGGAGGGAAAGGAACGGTTATTTTTTATACTCTAAAAGTCATTTTTAAGGCAGACAAACCCCCAGCTGGGGTTGGATCACACTGAGCAGCAATTCCATCACCTCCTGAATGGTCTCCATCGGTGGAGGGGGATCTTTGTGGCGGCACAGGTTGACCATGACCCAGGTCACGTTCCTTAGGAAGGTGATGGGGATGGATGGGCTGATGAAGGACAGCAGAGGCTTCACTACTCCAAGGCTAATAACATAATCTCTACACTGGGGTCCATCACCTGCTCGAGACAGCACAGAATTATTGTTATTTCAACAGCACAGTTCCACAGTTCATGGATTTATGGATGGGGAAAAGGGGCGGCAGACAGCGCCAAACCACCGAGAGGAGCGGTGGTCTCACATATTCCTGGAGATTCCAACAAAAACTTTATAAACAACACCAAAACATCTTTAGAAGTTTTCAGGAGTAACACCAACCTATGATATTTCCTAAAGCCCACACAGCTTGCTCACAAACATTTTGATGAGGTGAATGCAGCAGCCTCAGGAAAAGCGGCACAGCATCTGAAAGGCACAAAAAAACCCCCATGGGATGGTGAAGAAATGCTTCTCAAAACACCAAATATTCCCATCCTGAACTCCTACATAGGAAACTTTTCTCCTGGTAAAGAACTAACCAGAAGTTCACTAATTTCCCAGGTGACACTGAAATAAAACACTGCAATAATTCTTCCTTTGCTGCACATTCTGCCCTTCAGAATATTAAAAAACCCCTGACACTGAATTTGTTTGCAAGTCTCACAAGTTTACTGGAGCTTGTCAGGACTCCAAATTTAGCACAGGATTTCTGAATTCCATAGATGTCACTAAGTTATGCACCAGAATCAACTGCAAAGCAGGAACTTTAAGACCAACCTCACCCACTCAAAGGAACCAACCTCAGAGTAAGGAGGTGCACAGTTCCCTTATGGACTGGGAATGTAGGAAGAGGGCAGCAAAGCTTCCACATGCTCCACATTTAGATAATTGATCCTGGTTTATTTTCCCCCAGCACTAAGGTGCTTGCTTACATAATAGTTGAGTCTATAAAAAAACCATTTACTTCAGATCACAGATTTCAAGAGAAACTGGTATTTTTAGTTGCTCTCTCAATGTAAACCATGTTTTACTAGAGAGAAATAAATCACAGCAGGATTCTTATTTCCTGCTAAATAAGGGTGTTTTATAATGCCTGTATGCAAGGGAAAAAAAACCTTCCCAGCAAGCATATTAAGTACTTTTGGAAAGATTATAACAGACCATCTTTTTCATTGGAATAAATCAAATTTTCATGTGTCAGAGCTATTAAATGGACTAATTAGTGCATGCACAGATCTACAGAGCAACCACTGACAGAAGTGCTGAATTTGTTGATAAATCAGGTTTAAACACAAAGTGTTCTGATCAGAGGTGTGGGACAGATTATCTATTAATTAGATTTCCAAAAGAAAACTCAGGATGCAACTGGGGAAGGAAGAGGATGGGAAAAAGGGAACTTAAAAGAACTAAGAAACACAGTAAAAGGGTCAAATCCAAATTAATCAAAGTCAACACTGAAGCTGGGAAAGCAGAGGGCAACTGATCTTGCAACCAATGTAAGTTTGTGTATTTTTTTGCTCAAATTTTAGGCAAAACTTGTTTTACACTATGTTTCTCTATTCCAACAGGCTCAAGCAGCTCTGTTTCACCCACTAAATTCAAAAATCCTGCACATTTCTACTTAGTTCTGCTTTACCAAAAGAAGCACTATTTCAACTTAAGACATGCTTGGGGTATAGGAGCAAGTTTCCTTTGCCTGGCAATTCAGACTGCAAGTCCAACAGCAATTTCTTTCCATGCTTCACATTCCTCAAAACATGAAGGACAGGTTTTTTTCCTTCAACTTGATTTTGGAAGAGTTTGATGTCAGTCACCCTCTGGACTTGGCCCACAGCTCTCCACCACTCTTTGCAGTAAGACATGAAATCCCTCCATGGGAGTATTTTAGTTGGGTTTTATTGTTGTTTCTTGTTGGGGTTTTGTTGTTGTTTCTTGTGGGGTTTTTGTTGTTGTTTTTTGGTTGGTTGGGCTGGGTTTTGGTGTTTGTTTCAAGGTTTTTGTTGGGTCTTGGTTTGTTTGTGTTTTTTTTTAAGTTTGAAAACTGGAAACCAGCAGATACCAACTCTGCTACAATACTGTGAGTTTCCAGATGTTACTCACCATTAGGAAACCCAGCTGAATTTAAACCCTGAGAAAACAAAGACCAAAACCAGGCCTGTGATTCACCTGACACCACTTGCCAGAGGTAGAACATCTGGCAGGAGCCTTTGTGGGCAGGTGACTGACAACCTGATGTCACCCGAATCCAATTTGTGAACTTGCTTGAGAGGAAGGGGGTGGGGGGTGGATGTTTTTTACAGGGTATTTCAGATGATGTTATTGCTGTGGCAGCCTCAGAGCATTACCCAAGATCAAACCCTGCTGGACTTACTGGACTGAACCACGGCCTGTGTCTGCTCCGAGGTTCCAGAGGCGATGTTTGTCAGGGCCCACGCAGCCTCAAACTGTAAAGAGGGACTGCAGGAGAAACACAGGAATTATTGCAATGTGAGCTCTCCAATCAGTCACACAGCAGCAATGAAAACATGAAATACTCACTTGTCATCTCTTTCAAGACAGTGCACTAAAATAGGTAATATTCCTGATTTTATTAGGTCGTCAATGGGTGGGTTGCGGTCACTGGAGAGCAGCTTCCTGGTTGGGAAAAGGGGAAAAAAAACAGATTTAGCAAAGAAATCACAGAATGAGAAGTCTAGAGCAGGGCAGTTGTGGCTTCCTGTAGCTGAGTTTGGGAAACCTCCAAGCACAGAGTCCCAACAACCTCCCTGACAAACTGTTCCAGCGCCACAACACCTTCTGGGCTGGGAATTTTTTCCCCAGCGTGTCTCTACTCCCAAAGGCCAAGGAAGGTTTGTTTTCTTCACTTAAACTGAAAATAAAGCCCCAAAATTAATATTACTGAGCTACTGTAAAGCCAAAGCCATTACATCCAGTTTCAGTGCCATGTTTTCTCTACCTTGGACATTTATCACCAGTCAGTAAAATAAGGACCCTCCTCCACCCACCAAGGGAGATACTCAGACCCTTCTGCATTTGAAGCTGAACACTTCACAATCCTCCTAATTACATATTTTACTCTACTTGTAAGATGCATCAAGTTTGCACCCAGATAAATCCATGTATTTATCCATAATGACAAGCCACAGTACTTAAAAGATGTCTTCTAAAGTTCTCTATATCAAGTTTTCTTTTTAAAAACAAAAATTAATTACATTATTTCTAGTTAAGCTAGTACATATTTTCTGACTTGAAGAGCATGATAAAATAAGAATAAAACCAAGATATTTGAGATTTAAGCTGTGTTCTTACCTTGCTGCCTGCACAGCACTTAACTGTATACCCTGGTTGTCACTTGAGGCATTCTAAAATAATAAAAAAAAAATTAGATTTTTCACACATTTGTCACTGTGACATGAAGAATATTTGAACAATTAAGTTGGTTTTACCTGTACTATTGCCTCCAAAGAAGTGTTTTGCTAGAAAACAGAGGCAAAAACAATTAGAAATTCAAAATGTTTTTAAAGTATGCAAAAAGAAGATATGCTTGAGAGTTAATTCTTACCACTCTAAAGTCACCATCTATATCAGAATCTTCACAGATATCTTCATGGGGAACATTCCTTCTCTTTAGAAGGTGCTCATCTCTCTTGTTCTGAAAGAGAAAAATGAGTGAATACCTTCAAAACTTTGACTCAGGAGATGTGGGGGTGTCAAGGAAGGAAGAGAAGCTTCTGTTTTAAACAAGCACCATAAACATGCTCTCACTGATAATGTTAAAATTAACAGGAAGTTGGGAAGGACTGCACAGAAAAGCACATTCTGGAAACCACTTCTTCCCAAAAAATCCTGCCTCCAACTTCATCTACACAGCACCAACTTGGGCTGGAAGTTCCACGAGCACAAATCCATCATTAATAACGAGACACAGCAATTCCCAGAGGCCAAGTTTCTGTTCATCCCAAAGCAAAATAATTCCACTTGTCATTCCTTTCCTCAGGAGCCAGTTTTCCAACAATTCCACTGTTACCTCCAGACTCTTCCACCCTGTTGTGTGCTGTAAGAAAACAGCTTTCTGCCTACAGGTCAGCAGGAACATCTCATTTTTCAAAGGGAAAGACAAGCTTTTTATAAGTGTTTAAAATCTGGCTGGAGGAGCAAGAATGATTTTTAAAATTACAAATAAAATCTGTTTTTCAGGACAAAAATTATGGGTATAAAATTATGGGTATAAAAATTTCAGAACTTCCTTCTAAGTCAAAGTTTAGATTAATAAAGACAAAGAGATAGTGGAACAATGTTCTTGGGGATACAGAAAGAACAAAGTCTTACACAGAAACTCTTACATTTTACTAAGTAAAATCCCATTTAATAATAAAAATCCTGGGTCATCTCACCTTTCTCAATTCCACAACAACTTCATTTCTTTGTCTTCTCATAGTCTGCAAAGAATCAAGATCAAAATACATCATATTCTGAACTCAGACCAATTTTAGAAGTTCTTGTACAACTATTTAAGTCAATCCACTTTAAATACTTGTACACAAAGGGTTAAATTTTCACTATAAAAGCAGAAATCCTACAGGAAATGGAAATAACTGTAATATTTGTGCCTGTTTGATTTCAATGCTGAGGAAGAGAGGGTGTAAGGAACCAGGAATAAACAGGTGTCCTTGAAAGGGAAAAGCTGAAAGAGCTGTGCCCAAAACAGCCCCAAAAGCTTTATAAAGACCATGGCAAACCACCAGTGAAGCAGTTTTATAAACAAGCTCAAATTAAGATACCCTGTAAGCAAAACCAGGCTACAAAAGTATTGTTTTATGTAGAAACCACATAAAACCCTTGGCACTTGGAGAGCAATTTTTGGGGGTTATTTTCTCTACAGCTCCCATTGACAGAAGTGAGGGAAAAAAAATCAATTTGTAAACATACATAAATTGCTTTATTGCTGCTTTGTTACTGCAGTGAAAACAGGAGAATCAATCAGTCTGGAGCAACTGTGCTCCACACTTTGAACTTTGCTGTTCTCATTCACTATAAAGTTCAAAACAATTCCACTTTTATTGTGACTTCACTTCCACCAGTCCCAGGGAAAGCCTGAAGTCCTGGAAATCAGGGTCTGCACTAACAAAGGAGAGAAGGAAAAGGAGCAGCCTAACATCAGCAGCAAGAAGCAGCAGATCTGAAGATAAGGATTAAAAGCCTGACTTTGAGAAAATAATTATTTTGATCAAAAAGAATGTGCATTTCTTCAGAATCAAATTTCAGCTCTGAACAAGACAAATTACCTCCTAAAGGAAGGAACACTAAGAAAAAAGAAGAGGACAGGAAAGGGAAAGAAGGGATGGTTCCCCACTGCTTTGGAGGCAGAATTTGCCATGGTTTGAGGACCAAAATGCAACTCATTGAGGGAAAAAAGGCAGGGGAGGGGAAAATCCAACCCAGGAGCACCTGCAGCAACCAGGGAAGAGCCACAACAGCCAAGTATCCCAACACTAAGAATTCCCCTGTGCAGTCACACAGCTCACAGGGTGCTCTGACTGCAGGGCAGCATTCCTGGCTGCGATAAAAACAAAAATTAATTTTCCCCAGGAAAGGTGTGTTCCCCCCTTGGACCATGGATGGCTGCTCTGAGGAGCAGGGCTGAAGGCAGGAAGCACTCCCTGAGCAATTCTCTGTGCTCCAAGAGAAGCTGATCCACTCCTGGATCCCATCCCACCACTGAGAGGCTCTGGGAAGATGCTCCAACTTCCCGACTGACTGATCTCCTCCAGGCTCTTGCTCTCAGCCTGTGCCACAGTGCTCAGTGCAGCCTCTCCAGCACTAACCTGGCACATCCAATATTGAAATAATATGGAAAACCCTCTGATAATGAGATTGCAGGACTGCACCACGCCCCTGATGATCTCACAGGACCATTAACACCTTCCCAAACCACAACCCAACACAAGCAGCATTCCTATCAGAAAGCTGGAGTGGGAGAGGGATGATCCTTCCCAGACTGGTCACCAAGGGCAAGAACCCAATGGTTTCAAGGAGTAAAAGGCTGAATTGCTGTAACACCAACTTAAAAGACACATTAAGCTGTGAAGGATATTAAAAGTAATTGCTACAATTAGCAGTGAGCCCAGAAGGAAACGTGTTCCAGCTCAGGTGGTGACACTCCACCAGGACAAGCACATGTGACAGAGACAGGGGAGGAGTGAGTGGGACCTTAACCACAACAAAGCCTCAGGTGTGTCATTTACAAGTTTCTTTACTTGAAAAGTCATATATGCAGTTGATTAGACTGAAAAATCCTCTGCTGGAACAAGAAGAACGTCCTCCTTGGCAGGCCCTGGGTTTAATTCCTGCCTGCTCTGCAGAGACCTGCACCCTTTGGACTCACAAAAGCCTTCACATGCAAGACAAGCTACCAGTGAAGTCACTCTGAGGCACCAATTTACCAAAATTGGGCTCCACTAAAATAATCCTCTATGTAAACAGTGGTCTGTTGACAAAATAGTTATTACTGGTCAACCTGTCACTGCTCTTCCTCCTGGGAAGAGGAAAAGCACAACAAAGCAGAACTGATGTGAGCTCTGGCATCACCAGCTCAGCCCAGGGATGGAATAGTTTGGAGAAACTAAACTGCCAAGCAGAGTCCAGATCAACTTGTGTTGTCATTTGGAAAACAGCTCCAAGGGCAGAAAGTGAGGCATCGGAAAGGGACATCATTCCTTCTGTTCTGTGGGAGATTTCACTTGTCAGACTTCTCTGAATCAGTTCCCAGCTTGCACCAACACAACTGGGAGCAGGAAACCAGCCTCAGCTTAAAAGTTTTGGAAGCAGAGTTCGGGGTGGCCCTGGGAAGGGCTCCAATTGCAAAACACGCATCACTTCAGCCGGAATTCATGCGGCTCTTTCAGTCACTGGATCCTGTTTGTTGTTTGCTACATCAAAAATCAAATGATCCGATCTATTTCTGTCAGCCTGTGATGGCCACCCCTCCATCCTCCTTTTTTTCAATTATATTTAGCTTCAGATTTATCATAAGGGCTATTTCTGACCATTAGTCATGACTGAGCCCTTCAGCTTATCATTAAAATCTCGTGGTAGCTGATGCCTGCAGGATCCCCACACATCCCAGTTTTCACAACAACGCCAGGAACAGAGGCAGCATTCCCAGCTCCACATACCAGCCCTTCCTAAACACACCTGGAGCTGTGCTCAAGGATCCTGACCCCTCTTCTTTCCCTGGGACACCTCACAGTGGCTTCACTGGTGGGTGGGTGGGGTTTATTTTTGCTGTTATAAAACATTTCCTTTTTTACAGCTCCGTTTATACACCTGCAACAGGATCCCCTGGCAGCACACAAATAAAGGCACAACTTCACCTCCTCCCCTCATTCCAGGGAATGGTTTCCAAAGGCACATAGTGTCTGTTGGGGAACTGCAAAGGCAACAGTTACAGAGTTGGCCAGGCCCTTGTTCCTCCCTAGGAAGTTGCTACCAAACAGAAAAGAAACTCAACAAAAACCAGCCCAGGGGGGTGTGGGGGTGTAGGTGTGGAAATGGATTATTTACCCCCTAAATCTTCTGTGAGCTGGATGGTATTTTTGGTTATTTTCTTGTTAAAACATTGCTTATTCCCAGAGTAGCTCCTCAAAGCACTCAGTCTGCAGACCATGGATGGAGAGGATTTGTCTCCAACCACAGCAGTGACTAAGAAACCTTGTCCTGTCCTAAGAGGCACCAAACTATAAAACAAGGGAAGAGCCCTCCAGGTACATCCAACTTCATATTTGGGTTGGATAAAAATTCCTACTCTTCACATCCAGTGGAATCCAGTGATCCAGGCCCTGCTCCATCCCTCATTCCCCTCCTATTTTAATCCCAGTATATATATTATTTCTCTCCTATACTGATCCATTACAAACTGGAGCAATCAACTTTTCTCCCAAGATCTGATACAAATCCTCTGGAATTCTAAAGCCAACAAGATGCCCCCAGAAGCCTCATCTGAGCAACTGTTCCCCCTTTCAGAAGGAGAAGGGGATTCTCAGTTATGGATAAATAAATACAAATCAAAAGGCCACTGTTTTCCCTGCAGAAGTTGTGCATGGCAAATCAAATGCCTTATACAAATATCTCAGGATCATTTTTAAGTGACAAGATGGATGAGCTTCACCACAGAACTCCAAGTCAGCTTAAAGGAACCTATTTTTAACTCAGTGAGTGAAATTCCTGCTCTCCTTCAGTTCTTCCATATTTAATCCCAAGGAAACTATTTTGTGTGGGATACAGAAAAGGTTGAAAAGCTTCAAAGCACCTGCAATATCCAATATATCTCCTGGCACCACCTTTTTCCTTCACTCCCCTGGAGCTTCCTTGGTGTTCTCAAACACATTATTAAAGTCCAGTGAACATTACTGGTAACTCTTAAAATCCTGATACTGCTGATCTTAAACCATCTTGATTCAATGGCTGCTCCAAAATTAGTTTTGGAGTGCTCTGCATCACAATATTATCATCATTTCACATCATGCATCTCTCAATTACAGAGCAGAAATATCTATTTACCACTATTAAAGCAATTCTTAAGAGTCAGGGAAGGAAAAGCCAGCAGGAACTCAGCAAATTCTTCCACTATTCCCAGAGAAATAATATGCATGAAATATTTTTTATTTCATCTCAAAAAAAAAACCCACAACCCTAAATGTCAGTGAGATTTGGAGGCTGCAGCAGGCAACAGTCACCACCAGAAAATGAGATGTTGGATCACCTGGTGAAACAAAATAAAGTGAAAATAAAACACCTCAAATCTCTTCAAACCTTCCCAAAACAAGGCTGTACTCAAGAGCCCTAAATGCAGTATTTAAACAGGTATTATTTAAACCCAAACTGTTCACAAAACTATCACAGACACAATGAATTTACACTTATCTGGCCTGTTCATTGTAAAGATCTAATATTTGATTCCAAGGTCTGTGAGGCTACAATTAAAAATAAATTGGAAAGAAGATTTTGGTGGCAGCACAGCCAGACCCACAATGAACAGAAAAAAAAACCAAAACACTTCATCCTTTTTTATTCAAGGGGAAAAAAAAAAGCTCAAGTAAAACCTGTTCCTCCTTGAAGACACAAGATGAAAAAAGTCACCTTAACCAGCTCCCTAATGGATAAGCATTTGCATAATTTAATATTAGAGTCCACATAAACTCTTGTTCAAGGAAGATTTTGGGGCTGGATGTTAAAAAAAAATAAATAAATTGACCATTTCTGCAGTTTTTAAGGCTCCTCTTTCTGCTGCAACAACACTATTTTTCCCCCCCCAGCTCTAACAACTCTTAAATCTTGAAGGCCTTAACTAGACCTGAGTAGAAATCCTCAAAAACACAGAGATACTGCCTCAAATTACTGTTCTCACACCACAAATTCCCCGGTGTTAAAAAGTTTATTATCCTGCGTATTCCTTGGGGCGGGACCATAAATAAGGAAAAAAAAGACAAGGAGATATTTTATATTTGTGGCCTCAGCTCCCACTTTATTCCCAGTGCCATCACCAATCTGTCATCTCCAAACACATGGCACAATTATTTACAACATGCCCCTGCACGAGGGTTCACCCAACACTTCAGCAGATCAAGGAATTTTGCTCAACTTCTTATGTGAAACAGGTGTCTGTGCTTTGGGTTTTCTGGCCTTTTTTACCCCTTTTCCCAAGGGCAGAATTTGTATTTTTAGAAGCACATTGATACAGAAAAAATCAAAGTTCACCTTTGAGTCGTTAAGTATCTAAAAAGGTAAATATATGCTTGGTACTTTAAGAGATAAAGTGCAGAAATTCCATGGTTTTTTTTAAGGAATACCAAAATCTTCTGTGAATATTTAAGTCCTGGGAGGTGAGGACAATGTGACAGGAACTGCTGGCACTGTAACTGCCAATGGACTGATCTGAGCAATGTGGAATTACAAACAGAACATTTTTAAGTTTGTATTTTACAACAGTGTCTAGAAGTATCTGTTAATTTGGGATTCACCAAAATTAGAGGGATTTATTATTTGCCTGTAAACTGTCAGGGATAAGAAAAACAAGATTCTTTGGAAAAGCAACACATGGTGAAGGCAGAAGTACAGTGGAGATAAGAAGGGGGAGGAGTGAAGGAGATAAAGATCAAGTGTTGGCTTCCTCTGCAAGTAAATAGACAACTCTGTGCCCAAAAGCACCGGGAATTGGGGTGTTTTGGGTTATCCCACCCCAGGATACTCCGCTGAGAGTGGCCAGGGCCAACTCCCTCTCACTAATGACAACTGGGATGTGTGAGCAGTTAATTAGCAGCAAGGACAGCCAGGAGCCCGAGCTATTGTATGAAAAACAGCCCTGCACGGGGGTTATTTTGGGTACCAGGCATATGCTCCAGGATTTGCTGGATAAATGTCAATATCTAAAATTTAACACGGCCCTGCAGTGGGTTTTCACTGGGTAAAAGGCCATTTAAAGTGCACAAGCAAATAAAGACACCACTGAAGAGATCTCCTGCTTCCTGATACACACACGTGGTTTCCCTGCATGTGTCCATCTTGAACCTTCCCCACTTCAGCCTATTTACCCTAAAACTTTGTGCACAGGCACCAAAGCAGCTGAATTCCAGCCTGGATCTTCCTACAGATCCCATTTTTCAGTATATTATCGTTTCTGTGTGCCTTCCTACAGTTGTCTATTCAAGGATAACAGAACTTATATAGAAACAAATTAACATGTGAGGGCAAGTGGTTACTAACCAACCTCACAACAGAGCAATTAATTATTCTCACTCCCAGTATTTCTGGCACCGCCAAACTTTGTATATAACTAAATAATAAACTGTTTTATCAATCTACTTGGACAAGAAATTGAGGTGTTGCTGACTTCTGAATCCCTCACATGGGAAACTCGGCTGATGTTTTAATTAACGCCAGCAACATAAATGAACCTTTTATTTTGGAACAGAAATGCTCTACTGTGTTCATATTCACTGGAATACTATGGAAAACACTGGGACACTTGGAGGCCAGTGAAAACCGGCCAAAATTCTCATCCAGAGCCCTGCACTGACAATCTGAAGCTCCGACCAGCATCGCTGGGTGAGCGCTTCAGGGACAGGGCTGACACCTAATTTTAAAATTTTACTATTTACTGAGGAAACCCCGAGTTCGTTATATATATTATATATATATTCTGCCGCGTTTAGGAAGTACCTTCACAGCTCAGACAACGGATGTGGCAACGCGGCCACCCAAAAAAAAAAAGTTTCGAGGTGCTACAAGGCCACAGCAGCTTCTCAAAAGTAAGGGGGGAAAAAAAGGGAAAAGCAAGGAAAGAGTGACATTAAAAAAAAAAAAAAAGGAGAGAGAGAGAGAGAGAGAGAGAAAAGTGGTTGGGGGTTTTTAAAATAATATTTCTTATAAAGGGTAGGCAGCCATTTATTTATTTATTTATTCAGAGGCACGCAGCACAACACCCAGCTGGGGCCTAATTCCTGACTCAGGGTTTTAGGGGCTGCTCGGAGCGACTGTTAATGGAGAAACGAAGGCCGTGCCGGCGGGTCCCGGGGGCGGTGCGGGCAGTGCCCCAGCAGCGGGGGTCGCCGGCCCGGGGCCCGCGGAGCCCCCGCGGGGCGGGCGCTGCCCCTCGCCGGGCTCCCCCCGGGCCGGGCC
>VYXB01003935.1:190881-222548 GCA_013397135.1 Pachyramphus minor | reverse complement strand
GGGGGGGAGGTGGTGTTCGCCTCAGCGTCCGCCGCCATCTTGGGCGGTGCGGGGAAGGAGGGGAGGGAGGAGCAGCGGAGCGGGGACGGGCGTTCCCTGCCCGCCGCGGCGTCTGCGCTGCCGCTGTCACAGCAGAAATTTAACTCTTTAATGCGTCCCCGCAGTTGGTTCGCTCCCTTTGTGGAGGCGAAAGTCAGCGCTTCAGTCTTTACCCGCGCTACACTTTGCCTTCGTTCCCCTCATGGAGTCGAAAGTTAACACTTGAAGCCGCCCCCGCCCTTCACTTTGTATTTGCTCTTCTCATGGAGCCGAAAGTTAACACTTCATCCTTTCCCAGTGCTGAACTTTGCGTTCATTCTCCTCATGGCGCCAAAAGTTAACTCTAATCCGTCCTCTCACTGAGCTGAAAGTTAACACTTAATTCCTTCCCCTCACTACACTTTGGATTTGTGCCCCTCGTGGAGCCAAAGTTAACACTTTAATCCTTCCCCTCACTAACTACCCTTTGGATTCACTCCCCTCATGGAGCCAAACTGGACTTTCTGTTCGCTCCCCTCATGGAGCTGAAAGTTTGACAGTTTAATCCTTCCCCTCTCTAGAGTTTGCATTTGCCCCCATCATGGAGCCAAAAGTTAACACTTTAATACATCCCCTCAGTATTGCAGTGAGGTAAAGGGTATTGAAAGAAATAGAGACACAGTTGCAGAGCAGAGGGGATGGTAAGTTTGTTCCTACTTCTATAATTTCATTCAGAAAATAATACCTCTCTGCATAACTAGAAGCACTCTTTGGAAAGCATGTGTGTACATATATATATATATATTCTGCCCTGATCCTGTGTGTAGTCTGTACTCACTTCTAATGACTGGAAAATCAACCAGGGGTTGTGGGGATTCCTCTCTGTTGTCTTGCATGTTGATAGAAGTCAAAGCTTTGGTGGGAAATGCAGCCTCCCAGGCGTGAAAACTGAGTCACTGAGTCACCAAGTCACCAGGTCACTCGGAGACTGATGAGTATCAGAAAAGAGAACTTGGTTTAGCTCTTTGTGAAAACAGAGAGGATGATTTTCCAGACTAGGAGGAACTGTGTGTTTTGTCTCTGGATGTTTCTCAGAGGATGAGGCTCTGATAGTTCCAGATAGTTCTCACCGAGACCAGAATTGGCAGAAGCTGAGTCACCACTGCCACATCTGTTGCATAAATGTAGCAGCGATGTCACAGCAGCATGAGGAGAGTAAATTAGTCAGGGCTAATTAATCTGCTTGTCTGGCGATATGGAAAGTGTTTTATTGCAGCCTGGTATAGGGACAGCAGCCCTTTCACATCACAGTCTGGGTAGACAAAAAGGACATTTTCTTGATACAGCTATTTACGTTTTTAAAAGTAATGCACTTCAACCATCTGACAATGTTTTAGAAGACTACATAGAGAAAGAGTGAAAAAATCATGTCTTTAGTTAGTGTCTCATTTACAGGCTGGCAGAGCTGGGGGTGTTCACCTGGAGAAGAGAAGGATCCAGGGAGACCGTAGACCCCCTTCCAGTACCTAAAGGGGCTCCAGGAGAGATGGAGAGGGACCTGGGACAAGGGATGGAGTGAAGGACAAGGGGGGAATGGCTTCAAACTGAAAAGGGCGTAGGTTTAGATTAGATATTGGGAAGAAAGTCTCTGATGAATAATGAAATTGGACTCTAATACGTTGGTACTACGTGTTACATTCCCTCCCATGCCTTTGGACTGTAACTAGTCAGGCTATGAAGGTAAAAAACACACACTGTCCAGAAGTTTATGAAAGGAAAGCCCTTTTCTTCCATCACCACATTTCTCATCACCACCTTTTCCACATCTTTGCTGACCCAAACAGGCTCATCCCACCTCCACCACCTCCCACTGTCGCCCCCAGTTACCCAAAGCATCTGCTTTGGGAATGATGGAATTGGAAAGGCAGCACATTCTGGAGCCACCAGACTGACTCAGCGCCCCAGCTGGTGACAGTGACCTTCCAGTGGAGTCATCCCTGCTGACCTTCCCTCTGTGATCTTGGAAAAAGATTGACAGAGTCAAGGGGCTGAGAATAATCACGTTTTATGAGTAACCATTTGAAAATAACTGAGAATCACCCTGGAGAATCCTCTTCAAACCCAGACCTGCCTTCAAACGCCATTGCTGCATCCCCAGGTCCAACACCCCACTCTGCACAGTTCCCTTCTGTGACACTTCATGTGAAATACAAAACATGCTTCTCTCCTGCTAAATTATGTATGCACCGAGGAAGACAATCCTTCAGTGCTCTTTGATCTGGTACCATCTGAAGAATTATTTATATTGTGACTTCATTGAAGACATAATCAGCAGATAATCAAGTGCATTTTGTGTAACTGTAGTCTAATTAATCTGTTTGGCTCTCGGAGGAACAATTACCACGTTATTTGTGTTTGATTTTACCTCAGATCTGCAGTGCAAAAACACTCAGAAGGCCAATTTTGAAGAATAGACAGGATTCCCTCTGAATTCTTGATCCAGTGTCACTGGTCTGCCTTTAAAAAACCCCAAACAACTGGAAATTTTGAGCCTAACTTAGATTTTCCTAGAAGGATATTTTTTGGCTCCAGTGTAGGTGCCTACAACATAATAAATTATGCATATAACACAAATTCTCTTGTTATGATGCTGTTCAAACTTCATGTGTTACTGCAGTACAAAGCTCTGCATCTTTGATATTTTTCCATAGTTCTCAGGTTGGGAAATAGTAATGCAAGGAGGAAATTTTTATTAGCAAAATATATAAAAAGATGTATTATATAAAAAAAAATATATTATATAAAGCCTTTGGATGACAGTGGGAATAAAAGATGTGGCCCACAGACACTTAAACAGCTCTCCTGTCTCTGGTTATGTTCACACTCAGGGGTCGTTCTTTTGTGTGGGGACATTTCTGTCGGATTCCAAAGCTGTGGAGTTCCTGGGCATGTTTCCCTTGGATTTGCTCATTTACAACCACTGGTTGCACTGTATTGTAGGGTTTTTTTGTATTTAGAAAAAAAAGAATTATTTATTCTTCAAAAAACCCACCCTCTTTATTTGGGATGGTACTAAACCCTCACTTTCCGACATCACAATTTCTTAAAGTAAAGAAAATCAGCCTAAAATGTAGGTAAAGGGCGTAGGTTTAGCACTTATAACATTTTGATCATGTTGGTTGAGACACTGAAATTACTGAGGCAGTTGTGGCCTCTGGAGTCAGTGCTGGCCCCTCTCACATGTTAACACAGCCAAAGCCCTGTGGATGTGCCCAGGAGGCCTCTTTCAATGTGACACACCCCCTAACGAGCATCTTTTCCCCAGCTAAAGATCCTCTCTATTTTTATTTGCATTTTTTGAACCTGCCATGGAGTTAGTTCTAAAGCCCAATGTTGTGTTTCTCCCAAAGCACAGGTGGTGCAAAGGAAAGGTGGTTCCTCTGGCTCCAGTGGCCTTTGCTGATTCCCATCAGCTGAACATCTGCTCCTGTGATCAGAGAATCCACCCAGGGCTCCCACATTCCTGCAGACACAGAGCAGGAGGCATCAGCTTCAAATTTATCCTCCGAGTTCCAAAGCTGTCTCTGGAGTAACACACCAGCCAATTTCTGATCTCAGCCCTTCTGTTTTAATATCACTTTTTGTTGAATAGAACCTTTCATTTGGGGCTTGCTTTTAATTTCCATTGATGGCATTTTTTACAATTCAGCCCATAAACATTCAGTTTTCAATGCATCAGATCAGACAAAATTATAGAGCAGGAAATGACCACTGGCAAAAGGTGTTACTTGGTATCAGAGCTGGAGTCAATCCCAAAAATCCATCAGCTGCAAATAGCCCAGGAAGAACAGGAATTGATCATCAATCAGCAGATTGTGGAGCTGCACTTCCCTGCCCGTGTTCCAGCTGCTCCACCTTTCCAACAGAACAATTTCCTAGCAAAGACAAGGGCAGAAAATTTAACTTGAGATAAAAAGTGCTAAAATGCATAGTGAAATGAGCCATTTTGGTGTGGCCTGAAAGATCCAGGGATATAGTCTTTCCATGCCAAAACAAATCCTTCTTAAGAAGCCCCTGGTAGCAACCACTGATAGTGGGACAGTGATGGGTGAGTTCTCATTTTAGTTATGGACTGTTTTTCAGGGATTTACAAATCACAACCAACTTAATGTGAAAAAAACCCAGCAATAATGGCAATTCCAGTTTAGGAATCTGCTTGTTTGGACATCACTGTTGTGAAATTTCAGTGCCACAAAGTTCTGTACTTGTGAAATATTCATCTGAAAACAAATGTGAAGTTGACATATATCAGAAATTTATACTTAACAAATTGTTACTGTCAGATTTGAAATACTTCATGTCTGAAAATAAGTCCCATCGATGCTGTAACTAGGCTGGTTTGGTTCCAAAAAAGCAAAGTAGGGGATTTTTGGCTGGGTGGTTTAAGCCTCTCAGACCGAATCTGCAGCCCCACAGTTTTGTTTTGCTGAGCTGCAGGACACCTGACACACCACAAGATGTCTCAGCACAGAAACACTGAATTTTGTGCAAGAATTTTTTTATAGTGCCACTCAATGAGATAAAGATTTTCTGGTGTTTGCTTTGGGGTTTCCTTACTACTCGACTGGGGGCTTTTAGTAGCACATGGGGAAGAAAAGTCTCAGTGTCAGCAATAAATGATTATTTTAAATAATCAAGGAACCAAATGACTCATTGGAAAACCTTCAGCTTCCAAAAGGAAAGGCTCAATCAACTCTTAATAAGCATTAAGTCTTCCCGTGTAGGTTAAATGGAAGAGTTATTTGAAACTATATCTAATTTCCATGATATTTGATTTTAATAGTGTGTTCTATATTTTTAATTACTCATACTCAGGGTTCATATTGTTTAGAGTTACTACAAGCCAGTTATTTGCATAATATTTTTTCTAGGGTTACATCTTTGGGGCTTCATGCCATTAAAATCCATGAAAATGAGTATAACATGTTCAGAGGGAACCCAGGGGAGTTCTGGCCTGTTTGCCCACGTTAAATGTTGACTTCAGGAGAAGAGAAGGCTTTTCAACAGACTCTTAGTGCAGGAGTGGTGCAAAAACCACTCCAGACTTGATGGCTGGAAGGTGATTTTGCTTTCTCTTGCTTTGTGTTTCTGCACACACTCAGGACTTTGTCTGCCCTGAGAATGTTTCTCATTTATTTTTATTTTCTCTTCCCTTTTCCATTGTGTTGCTTTAGTTTATCTTCTCCCACTTCCCCTCCTGATTAACTCCTGAAATTCCTTTTTCTGTAACATCCTCTTTCTTAGTTTGTTCAAGCTTTTCAGAGGAGTTCAGGCTGGGTTTATCTGCACTCAACATATGAGGAGCACACAAACACATTGTGACCAATATATATTTTAAATACATTGAACCTTACAGTGCAAATCCTGAGCAAAGGAACAACCACATAAATTCAGTCAGAATTTTGTTGGGAAGAGCTGATGGCACCAGCAGCGGGCTCTGGGTATGAGGAGGTTCATTTATCAAATATTAATTAAGCTGTTTGCAAAATGCCTTTACATTTTGTTTGCATCCAAATGATGGGAGGGATTCTCACAGGAATCTGTGATGGTCCTGTAGGAAAGAACTTTTTCTGAATCAGTTGAGGGAAGGTTGAGAGCCCCACATTCTTCAGTGATTAATGTTGTGTGCTTTAGATAAAGCAACTGAAAACTATTGATTAAGGCACAGTTACCCTTTAACGGCCAAGGAGAATTCCAAAGGAGATTAGCCTTTGTCTGGATCAATGAAATTGTTGCTGCAGCTCCCAACTAGATTTGCTAAAAAGGAAGAACACCCATGGCTCGGGTTTCAGAGGCTGATGGTTTATTAAAGTCACAAATTCCTTGTTTTAGCAGATATGTCACCAGATTCGTGCTACTTATAGCAGAAATAGAAGGCCCAGAAACTTCTCATCAGTGCAGAAACGCAGAACAAAAAGGTGATCTTTGCACCAAAGAAAACACTACAAGGGAACAGATGAATAAATATGGGGAGAACAAGGAAGTAATAAAAAATACTCATCCAAAAGATATGGGTCAGGGCCTGGTCATAAAACCCTAAAGCCACCAGCAGGAGCTTTGCACACATCGTGGGAAAGGAGCACTTTGAGGAAGGAGCAGGAGGAAAACAATGACACGGGATTGTAAATGTGTTTAGAGAATTCCAAGCACAAGGAGTGGCATGAGAACAGGCACAAAAGAACCGTGAAAATCTGATAAAGAGACCATGAAAACAGGCATTGCCTTTGTGATACCTGGTGAAGGACAGGAGGGGGGGAAAACTCTGCTGTGGGGGGAACCTGCAGGTGTAGCTGGGGAGGGGACACAGAGGTGACAGGGGTGATGGGAGGTGTCTTTGGTGACCCAAGAAACCAAAGTTATCACATCCAGCCCAGCCCAGAGCTGGATGGAGGGGACAGGCACAGCGCAAAAACGTCCTGGATGAGCAGGAGGGGTACAAGAACATTTATCACGCTGTAGAACAGAACACTGCAGAAACTGGAGCATGAAGGAATGCAAAATCTGCTAAAATCCCTTCAAAATCAAATGGGTTTGGACTTGTTGCTGTTCATGAATTTACATTTGCAAATGGTCCCTGCAGTGTGGTGCACTGCAAGGCCTCCACCCTCCAGAGTTTCCATCCTAAATTACAGAGCCTTGGATAATCCAGACTCTGGGATCTGAGGAGATACATGTCCAGAATCTTGTGCTGAACAGAATTCCTTGAGCTAATTAGAAGTGGAAGGAGCCTGGTTGTAGCTTGGGTTATTTGCTTTGGGAAGAAAACCTGCTTCAAGCTGTTTAATGTTTATTCAGCACTTCAAGGTATTGTTGTCTCCCTTCACAGCAGACTTAGGACTCCTTTGATCCATGAAAGTCTTTCCTTTGCTTCAGCTACTTGTCAGGAATGAGGAGGAGACACAGAGACATTTGAGTAACGCCCAGCACTGCATTGGCTGATACTGGGAAAGCCTTGTCCTGCATTCCTCAGACATTACTGCAACCTCTGATTCTGCAGTGCTCCAGTTATTGGAGACTTGTCTCCCAGGCAAAGGAGGGGGGAGTGTTACCATCCAAACTTACAGTGCTCCATGAGTTATTTCAGGCCTCAGGAAGCCCATCATGACTTCACCCCACAGTGATCTTGTCTTCAAATGGCCAAAAGGACAGGTCCCCATCCTCAACTTTTAAACTGTCCCATCCAAACACGGCCCCGTGGATGATCTCCTTGAGAGGGCACAGGGTCCTGGGGTCTCACAGATCCTTCTTCCCCCTGGGACTCCTGGTCCCAGGTGTGTTCCAGCACATCACAGGTGACTCTTCTGTCAGCAGAAGGGAACAGGAACAGCAAACTGTGCAAGGAATGTGAGCACACACTGCAGGACTGGAGCAGTTTAGCTACTTTACAGAATCCAGTGATAAAAATTGCAAGGAACACCAGGGTGACTGATGGAAAAAATTCCCAAACCTGAAGCAATATAAACACCTGACCCAAACTCTTTAAGGAATTTCATCCCATGCAAACTTTGCAGCCCACAGGCTTTGGTTCCACTGCCACAGAGGGCAGTGTGCTTAATATTCTGAGTTCTCACCTTCCCAGAGCCTTCAAAAACCCTAAAATTGCTTCCAGTGAGTGACCTATAAAATTGTAAATAATGAAACAATGATCCCTTGGCTCTCCTGTGCCTCAGAGGGAACATTTGTCTCCCTGGGGATTCCTTTTGTTCCTTATCAGCCTTGCCTTCACTGGTGGGCACCACTGTGGTCACTTTTCTCTGCCTCACTGATTTTTTTTAACTAAACTTTCAGGTATATAATTCCTTTGAGAACCTGAACCTCCAGCTCGATTGATATTTATTTTAAAACTTCAGAATTATTCCAGAAGGCTGGGTCTCCATGGGCAGATATAACAAGCTTCACTTCTCTGGGAAACCAAGCTCTTAGAAAATTCAATTTTTAAGTACTTGATATTCCATAAAGTGAATGGAATAGAGTTTATTTCTCTCCTTTAAAGCATAATGTAAAATATTTCTTCAAGCTGATGTGTCATTTGCTGTAATTTGATAACCTGAAGAAGGGCCTGTGTGCTTGAAAGCTTATTCTCATTTTTAGCTGTATGAGCTGGTCTATTATAGGACTTTATTTCTCCCTTCTCCCTTCAGAACTTGCTTCTTGTGTAATTAGAGACCCTGGTGCACCCTCATTAAATCTCTCAGGAGTGTTTCTCACTGAGGGAGTCCTGAGGCCACAAAACTAAATTGAGGTTTATAACAGACACATGATTGGATTAAGAGAATTCAATATATACCATAAAATGCAAATGCTTATGAATGTATTGACTTGAAATATTACTTCTTTTAACATTGAATTGCTGGGTTTGGAAAACTCATGATAATGACTTTTAAAGGTCTTTCTAGGGACAGAAGATGACATTTGATATTGAACCTAAATCATCAGCCCAGGCAATGAGAAATCCAGATTTCTGTTCTCCTTTTAGCAACAGAGTCTCAACATGAGTCAGGATTTAGCCCCTGGTAATTAGTCTCAGTATTAACAACAGCTTCTGTTGAGAAACTTCACTTTGTTTACTATTTCAGCAAATTCACCTGATGATTTTTTGGCCTTTGAATAATATATTCATGAGACAACAGGGTTTGCCTGGGTGATTTTATTGCTGCTTCACCCTCCTGTAACTTGAAATTCCTGCCTGTTCATTAGTAAGAACGAAACACAAATTTCCTCTGGGAATGACTTGGCATCATTGTTTTGTCACCAAAAAAAAAAAGGTGCACAAGAGGACCCCTTTTCCAGGGTCATGGCCACGACTTTTCCAGAGCCCAGGACTGGGAAGTTCATTTTTCTGAGGTGCTGTTGAGGCACAGAGTGGTTGAACAACCTGTCCATGGTCAAAGACTGTGGTAGCAGTAGGGGATAAAAAATTCCAGGTATCTAGGAAAGCATCCTAAGCACTGGGGCATCCCACCTTCTGCCAAGCAGGCAGAAGGAATTGGGCTGGATTTTCTGGGACTGTACAACCAACAGTTCAATGGTCTCTTTTCTCCTGCTTTTACAGAGCAGGCCCTATTAACTTGTCAGCCTTAAACCATTTCCATGGTTGATAGAGTTCAATTAGTCTTCTAGTTATCAATCCTTCATTGCTTTCATTCAGAATACTAATTCCCTCCTTCAGCCAGCAGGAAATCTGCACAGAAATTTCCTTTGGAATTTTTCCCTCCAAACTGTAATAACAGGATTAATTATGTCAAATTTTGTCAAACCTAAATTTATCAGTAATAATATTTCAGCTTGGACAGGATCTATCAAGATCTATTAAAAAATGACCAAGGAGCCAATTGTCCCCTTCTTCCCTCACCCCGAAAAGATTGGGATTCAGCACTTTGCTGGACTGATCCCATCCCTCTGCTCTTGGCTAAGGAGGCCAATCCAGCAGTGAAACAAGGAAAGCAGCACATGGAAATCTGGGACAATGGGATATCAGACCTACACCTTAGAGACAGCACTGGATCCCAGCTCTTTCTGGGGCTGATTGAGGGGCAGATCCTGCTTGTTAAAATCTGCTTGGAGTAATTGTTTCTAGAATGCAGTAACAGCCAACAAGTTGTCTTGTACATAATTTAACAGTTTAACCTCTAAACCCACTATTTCATACATATATATATATATAAATATATATAAATATACATATAAGAGAAACACATCCACAGAGTATTTATTACAAAACAGCATTTTATCACTGCTGAACAAATCACTTGGCTCATTTACATCTTACAAAATGACCTGATTTAAGGGTTTTTAACACTTCTCACCTATTTTGTTTCCAGATGCTCAACTCCACCTTTCTCATCGTTCAACAGCCACATTTCTGAGCTGAATAACCCTGAGCAAATAAAAAAAAAAAATAAAATGCTGCAGAGTCACATCTCAGAAGCATCTGCAGGTATAACAGTAGGCTTCAATATTGTCAAAGTTCTTTATAAATATTTATGTATAACAGTTCTCCAGACTCCAATATTTCCAGATTCAGTCAGTGCAACAAAATATGTTATCATTCTCCAGAGTCTGACGATAGAAATCCTTAAAGTGTTCAGATTTCCTTCAGGATTGTGAAGGACTCCTTGGATCTGCTGTACTGTTTGGCAAACGTGGTCACCCTTTGCAGAGCTTCTGCCAGCCCCTCTCCCGTGATGGCACAGCAGGGCTGCACGTACCAAGTCCTGTCACTGCAGTACTTCTTCATCTTGAACCTCCTGGTGATTTCCTCAGCGTTCAAAGCTCCAGGCAAGTCCTGCTTGTTTGCCAGCACCACGACCGGCACGTTTTTTATGGATTCATTCTTCAAGATGAGCTCAAACTCTCTCCTGGATTCCTCCAGCCGCCGCTTATCAGAGCTGTCCACCACATACAGCAGTCCATCTGTGTCCTCCAGGAAATTGCCCCAGACCTGCCTCATTTTCTCTTGCCCTCCAACATCCCAAAATGTCAGTGTAAAGTCTCTCCTGGCCTCAATCATATCGACATTAAAGCCGATGGTTGGGATGGTCAGAAAAGCGTCTTTATACCTGAGCTTGTACAACAGTGTGGATTTTCCAGCAAAATCCAGTCCCAGCATCACTATATTGGCCTGCTTCGCTCTGGGGGATTTGGTGTTCTGGTGGCCCATTTCTGCCCTGGAGTTCACTCCAGCCAGGCTGGGATATTCCCTCTCTTCCGTGAAGCCAATTTGCATCGATGTCTTTCCTCCTGCGTGAGATGAAGCACGAAGAGGCAGGAAGGGGAAGAAGCAGCTCCGTGCTCTGCAGTCAGTAAAACCTCTGTGCAAATACACCGTGGTTTATCGGGTTGATAACAGGCCAGCAGTGTTGGTGAAGGTGCACCCTCCGTGCCAAGCCTGTGGGTGGGACACCATGAGTAACCTGCCAGTTGGTCACGGGCACAAAGGTTACTGCCTTCCAGCAGGTCTCAACATCCACACTTCCAGGACCAGCAGCCTGGCTGTACTCCCTGATCCACAGTCTAGGGACAGGCCTGTGCTGTCTCAGTGCGTGCTCAGAGATCAATCCCTGCATCCACATCCATTTTGGGAAAGGAATCATATATAAACACAACCAGTGAGGAGGGGAAATCCTAAGGTTTGTCCATACTTGTGAATCCATAAACTGACAAGGTGCCCTCAAGGTGCATCTTTCAGCAACAAACTGATCTCACCTTGTGCAGTTTTGGGCACCACAGTGTAAGAAAGATATTAAGGTATTAGAGAGAATCCAAAGGAGGCAACGAGGAGGGGGAAGGGTCTGGAGGGGAAGCCACAAGAGGAGCAGCTGTGAGGGCACTTGGTCTGTTCAGCTGGAGGAGACTGAGGTCAGACCCCACTGGGGTCTTCACTGTCCTCCTGAGGGGCAGCAGAGGGGCAGGTACTGATCTCTTCACTCTGTGAGCAGTGACAGGACTTGAGGAAATGCCTGGAAATTGTGTCAGTGGAGGTTTAGGTGGGTCTGGAGGGGAAACCACAAGAGAAGCAGCTGTGAGGGCACTTGGTCTGTTCAGCTGGAGGAGACTGAGGTCAGACCCCACTGGGGTCTTCACTGTCCTCCTGAGGGGCAGCAGAGGGGCAGGTACTGATCTCTTCACTCTGTGAGCAGCGACAGGACTCGAGGAAATGCCTGGAAATTGTGTCAGTGGAGGTTTAGGTTGGATCCCAGGGAAAGGTTCTTCCCCCAGAGGGTGGTTGGCACTGCCCAGGCTCCCCAGGGCAGTGGGCACAGCCCCAAGGCTGCCAGAGCTCCAGGAGCTTTTGGACAGTGCTCTCAAGCACAAAGTGTCCTTCTTGGGGTGTCCTGTGCAGGGCCAGGAGTTGGACTTGATGACCCTGCTGGGTCCCTGCCAGCTCAGCATTCTGTGATTCTGTGATCAGTGGTTTGTATCTGACACTCCACAGGCCCAGGGACTCAATCCAACCATAAGAGAACTCCTTTAAAGGTGGGCTCTGCTCCACCCTGCACTGACTCCTCCTGCCAGGGTTGTGAACTGGCAGTTCTGTTTGTATGAACAAGTTTAACTGCACTTTGTATGATGATATAATGAGTAAATATAGACCTTACGAACCAGTCATCACTGAGACCGCTGCCTGAAATTAAAAACCTCTGTCAGCTTCATTCTGCTCTACTCTGTGCTTACCCACTGATGATTTCCTTCAGTAAAGGGACAAGAATCAGGGAAACAACTGTGTCTTAATCATTTATTTTGCCAGCATTCTAAACAGTAAAATAAAACAAGAGGAGATAGAAAATTTAGTCTAATATTGAATTCCTATCGAGCCTCCATTTTTCAGACAGGAGATAGACCTACACTGGGCTGGCCCAACACACACCAAGTGCTGCAGTACTCACTTGCTCTCACGCCCAAGAAACCATTTGTCTTTGCCTCAGAACATCCATAATCAGCAAAAAGATGTGAAGGTCTTGGCGGCCAAATGAGCTGCTCACTGATAGGACAATCATTTCAATAATTACGACATTGATTGCTCACATATTACATGTTGCGTAAAATAAACCTCAGCCTTGTCAGGCAACTTATAATCTGGTATCTCCTGAAGCTGAAAGGGTTAGACCAGAACTAATTGGGGGCAACAAAAGATGACAGTGACGTGCTCAGTGCTGTGCATTTTTCATAGTTAATAACATGTATGGATTACGTGGAGGACTTTTTGCAGGAGCAGGTCGTGATGTATTAAAGCTGGGAAGGAAGGGTTTGTGTTTCCTTATAAATCATGTATATGAGTGAAGTGAAAGATGGGGAGGCGACTCTGTGATGTGTAATACAGTCAAATGAATCAGAATTCCCTGGAGAACAGAGTGCAGTTCTGAGGAAACATGGTGTCTTGAGCAAGGGTAAGGCCTGGCAGGGATGGATGGTGCTGTGATTTGAAGCTCACTCAGTTCTCTGCTCTGTGCTTGCTCCAGCTGTGTTCAGTGTTTATGGTCACCACTGGCATTTCTTACATCAGGCCGTCACTGCACAGCAGTGATCAAGCAGAGTCTGATTTTCACCAGCTAATTAAAGTGAAGGCCAGCACAGAGCAGCTGCCCTGGGAGGGCATCGGGGTCTGGTCACTTCTAATTGTAGCAGAGCCCACACGAGTTCAGTTCAGAGCAGGATCCTGTGATCCAGAGCTGCCTCCAGTGAGGATTCCCTGTGTTGCTTTGGAGTTCACCACCAGTGTGAGATCAAACCACAGGACAGGGTGTGATGCAGCTCCTGCTGCCGGGTTCTAACCCATATTTGCTCCTGAGCATGGACGGAACATCCACCTTTGCTTTGTCCAAAGGTGTGTTTGCCCGGCCGGGACGATCTCGTGTGTAGGGTTTGCCTGTGGGTTCGGTTGCTCAACCCCGAGTCATAAACCCGGGTCAGCTGATTTAGCACCAACTAATCTGCGCCCAAACTGCACAATAACCCTTTTGTAAACCCGGCAGCTTTGTGTAAACTCTGCAGGCCCGCGGGTTGCCCGGGCAGGTTATTCCACGTCGTGCTAAAGGCACCAGAGGTGATGGAGGCAGTGCATCCTCACCGGGGCCATTCCAGCGGCCGAGGCAGGAGAGGGAAGAAGCGCCGCTCGCTCTTCCCGGCCCTGCCCGGCCTTAGCTCGGGATTCCTGCCGCAGGGATCCTCCGGGATCCACCGGGATCCCGGCGTGGGGAGGCGGGGACCGCTCGGGGAGGCGGAAGGGGAGGCGCCGCTTCCCGGTGCCGGCAGCGACAGGAGGGACACGGTAATGGGAACGGGAATGGGAAACTGGAACGGGAATGGGAGCGGGTCCCCCCGGGCCGCGCTGGGAGCCCAGTGACCGCGGCTCCGGTGCCTGATTTTAATAAACCCCACGGACACGGCTTTAAATCGCTGCCTGGGCTCGGCAGAGGGCGGCAGAGCCCCTCGCACACCCCTCCCTGCTCCTGCCTCATCCAGGGCATGAGACAAGGCGCCTGGAACACAGAACCAGGGATGCTCGGGCGGGCAGAAGTGAGAGCAAGTCGTTGTTAAACTTCCTTTAAAACAGTTCTTGAAGTATTGTTGTATTAGAGCATCGTACACCGGCGCCTTGCCAAATTTCCCTTAGATGGGTTGTAAAGCACGTGGAGAAAAACGCGGGAATCACTGGCTGGTCTGGGTTGGAAGGATCTTAAGGATCATCCAGTTGCCATGGGAAGGGACACCTTCCATGGACCAGGTTGCTCACAGCTCCATCCAGCCTGACCTTGAGGCCAAGGGACAGGAATATATTTCCAAATGGTTTCTGCTGGTAGCTTTAAAGAGAAAAAGGATTCATTTCTCTATACATCTAACATGAAGATATTTTAAAATGTTTAAATTGCACAAAATCATGCCTATTTGAATTGTCAGTCTTCAATGACTACGAGAATTTCCCACCTTTTTCCTGCCAAGCATGTCCACACTCCGTAATTCCCTGGCTGTAGCAGAGTGTGAGACATGGATCTAAAATCCCTGTGGAGCATGTTCAGCACATGTTGCCTCACATTTGTTCCAAAGTTCATCGGTTTGATCTGTTGGCACAGTCTCAGAGCCAGCGAGTTGTGTGTGAGCTTGGAGGAAAATGAAAGGAATTCCCTGGAAGGAGCAGTTCCTGACCTGGTGCTGCTCCTGATGCACCTGCTGTACAACTGGAAGGGGAAAACTGCCAGCAAATAAAGCCTGGAAGTGGTGGAGAAGCCACCCTGGGAAGCTGGAAGGGCTGCACCTGCACCAGGACTGGGCAGAAGGTCCAGCTTCACTCAGACCTCGCTGCTTCCACCTCCTTCCTTTGCTTTAACCTTCTGAAACAGGAAGAGATGGAGATTTTCTGAGGGCTGTGTTTGGGGTTTCCCCTTGGATGTGCCTGTTTTCCTGCCTGTGTTTGAAGTGGTCAGTGATCCTGGAGGGTGACTGCCATAAACAATCCAAATCCTTATGTTTTTTTCCATTAGGCAGCCAAGAACTGATCCAGCTGTGACATGCTTTAAGTTGGTCATCAAACCCTGATAAATGTTATTGATATGATATCAAATAATAAGCACTGATATATATATGTATATAAAACCTGAATTATTTTCTTTTTGAGAAAAAAAGAGAGGGACCAGTCCAAAATTCTTCTATTAAATACTTATTTACACAAAATTGCTTTAAATCCATTTTAAAGATACATCTTTGGTGAATTTTAAAGATCCATCGTTGCTGAAGCGTGCTCCAGATTTTTCTTTTAAAGGATGATGAATTGAAAGTCAGATCCTACACAGAAATATGAGGCAGGTGAGCCCTGGCAAATCAAATTCCCTTGGATTCTGCTGTGCTGTTGGATTCATTTGTCAGATACAAAATATTTAGAAGCCCTGTGGTGATATTTTTGAAGATAAACAGTAATTAATTGTGCTGAGAAATTGAACCTTCCATCACCCTTATTGTGTCTTTGTGAGTACTTTACACTGCAGGGTAAATATTATTACTGCAAACATCAGAAATCCTCTGGAATTCCTAAAGATGTCTAATGTATGAGCACAGCATGTGCACTTTTAAAGAAATACAGAAAAGGTAAACAGAGGTAAACAGGGTTTAAACTGAGTTTTGGGAAGATGTATTGATTGGAATCTCTAATCCTGACACTGTAGGAATGGCTTCAGCACGGATTCCATGGGGTCTGGAAGTACCTGCTGAGGAGCTGGGGCTCCAGGGCAAGGTGTGTGTCTCAAATGCAGACATGACTTGGTTAATGGTAAAAATGGTGATGGTTTTGGTCAAAAATGGCTTTATTAAGTCACTTGATTTAATTAAATGAGTTGATTTTTACCTTTTTTCTCCTTTGGAACAAGCAGCTGCTCATCCCTTCAATAGGGGATGACATATTTTTGTGCACTTTTGCTGTCTTGGCTGATTTGCTCCAGCTCATACAAACCAATAGGAATTCCTGTGTTTAAGAGAAATCCCACCTTTTGAAGCCTCTGAACATCCACTTGCTTCGTAGCCATTGGATTTTGTTCCTTCCTCACGGTGGAGTCGAGTGGGAGATGTGCTGAGATCTCTGGGGTCACAGCATTGGCAGAGCTCAGGTTCCTGCAGGGGGGTGTCTGAGGTGCAAGGCAGGAGGTTTCAGCCAAACCAAGCTCCGTGCTCTGCTGTGATCCAGGGAGTGCAGGATGTAACAGCGGGATCAGGGAGCCTTGGATTTGTCTACACCACGCTTCCTGCTGACACTGGAGATAAGGAGAAGGTAATATTTGGATAACACCACCCTGAATGCTACTTGTTCCTTCCTTTTCCAGCCAGAAAGATGCCTCAGGACTCGTGGAATGGATTCTGAAGGTCACCAGTGCACTTCCAGACACCGACCATGACGCTGGTTCCAGCGGGTGCCACGTACACGAGGCCCTTGAAGTGGATTTTTCTGTTTCTCCTGGTGTTTTCCACGATCACAACGTTGTACATAACCTTTCCTTCCACTGCTGTGCTTGAGGAGGTGAACCTGATGTACTTCTACGAGTATGAACCCGTTTACAAGCAGAACTACCCGTTCACGCTGCGGGAGCGCTGGAAGTGCCGGGACATCCACCCGTTCCTGGTCATCCTGGTGTCTTCCAGGCCGAAGGAGGTGAAGGCCAGGGAGGCCATCAGGGTAACGTGGGGCTCTCGGAGCTCCTGGTGGGGCCACCGAGTCCTGACCCTGTTCCTGCTGGGGCAGGACACCCAGAGAGGAGACAACACGGCAGAGCTGTCGGTGGAGGACGAGAGCGTCCTGTACAGAGACATCATCCAGCAGGATTTCATGGACACCTACGACAACCTCACCCTGAAGACCATCATGGGCTTCCGGTGGGTGTCCGAGTTCTGCCCCAGCACCAGGTTCCTCATGAAGACTGACAGTGATGTCTTCATCAACACCCCCAACCTGGTGAGGTTCCTGCTGCGGCACAATTCCTCGGAGAACCTTTTCACTGGTTACCCCCTCATCAACAACTCTGCCCACAGGGGCTTTGACAAAACCAGGTCCATCTCCTACCAGGAATATCCCTTCAGGCTGTACCCTCCATACTGCAGTGGGATGGGCTATGTCCTGGATGGAAAACTGGCCCTGAGGATTTATGAGCTGATGAGCCACGTCAAACCTGTGAAATTTGAGGATGTTTATGTTGGAATTTGCTTAAATATTCTTAAAGTCAACGTCAGCGTTCCGGGAGACGCGGAACAGTTCTTCCTGTATAAAGTTAATTTTGATGCCTGTAAATACAGACATCTGATTGCAGTTCATGGCCTTACACCGAGTGAACTCATCCAGTTTTGGCAGGATTTGTCATCCAGCAATTCCGTGACTTGCCTTTGATTCTGGATTAACCAAAAACCTTAAACCTGTTTGAGGTAAAAACATTTAAAGGGCAGGGAAATGCAAACCAAAAGCAGTTCTAGAGATGGCTTTGACAACACTGCAGTGGCAGCATTTCCCTGGAACATCCCAATACTCTTAAATGAAAAGACCAGGAATTCACAAAGCACTTTTCCATGTGTGTATCCCACGCACTCAGGGTACTTTGGAATGCTCAGGATACTTTGGAATGCTCTGTCCCATCTGCCTCTGTCACCTCCCTGCATGGTCAGCTACAGGGATTTCCCCTTGAACCTTCTGGATGAAAAGTCACCAAGGAACAATGTTTATGCCAAGAAACCAGCTTTGAGGACACTTCCCAAATTCCTGCCTGGATTGGTTTTATTGTTTTATGGCCACTGAGTTATTTGTTCTCTGCCCAGCATGAAACAAAACAACTTTCTTTCTGTGTCTCACCTCTGTGACCCTTCTGAGAGTGTCACACCTGGGTATTTCAGTGGATCACCTCTGTCATGCTCCTGAGAACATTCCCAGCCTGTGGGATCTGCAGCAGCTGATGGGAAATTCTGGGAAAGTCAGGCACTTTTTGTGTGTGTCTCTGCAGGTATAAAACAGAACGGCTTTGGTGTCTTTGACAGGGTTCCCAGACTCCTGGAGGGCAGGTGGAGTTCAGTGGTTATGAGACTTCCCAAAAACACTGGGATAATCAACCCCCATGTATAAACATCTCTGTGTGTGTGCTGATGCATCCCCAGAGCTCTGGAACCCCCAGGGAAGATGAAACCAGAATAATTTCCCTGTGTGATTTATATCTGTTTCTCAATTAGTTTCCTTCCCCCGCATTTTAAAATGCGAGAAAGGAAGAAACCCCAATATTTCTTTATTTAAAGAAGACAAAACTCTGCCCTGTGTGTAAAGACCTGTTTTTAATCACTTTATTCATATCAGCAAGGCCCAGTTTTCAGTAGTTTACACTTCTAAGAGACAACAATACAGAATTTGCAGTTGCATGAACATAATTAATCTGGACACATCCACTACACGGGGAGGAGACTACGGTGACATCCTGTCCATGGAGCAGCTCCTGTTCCCAGGGATTTTTGCCTGGCAGAATTCCACAGTGTCTCCTAGAGACAAACCACAAGAGGTGCAGAAACCTCCAGGACCACGGAGGGGGAGGTTTCACCAGTGCCTTCATTCCCTTGTGGTCAGGATTGAGTTTGGCTCTTTCCAACAGCTGCACGTGGGGTTTGGGTGGGACCGGAGGACTTGAAGGTATAAAAGGGAGGTTTTGGGGGACAACACTCTCCAGACAAGATGTCAGTGCTCTAAGGATGGATGTTAAGCTCAAAGTTTTTAAAAAATAAGGTTGTTTTTTGGTTTTTTTTTTGTTAAATAGCTGAAGATACAGTATTGGGTAACTGAGGGAAGGATGCTCTTGTATTTCCAGAAACAGGTACAGCTGTGCCATGGGTTTAGGAGCTGGGATTTGATTGTTCTGTGGGCAGATCCTGAGAGCTCTGTGAGAAATATTTGCCTTGTTCTATGATTGTTTTTACACCTCAGAACCCAAACCCCTCTGTTTTTTAGAAGCCTGCCGTGTTACATGTTCAGAAATAAATTATTTGCCACAAGAACACTGATGCTGCAGCACAGTTTGTATTGCTTTCCCACCCCCCAAAAAATGTAATTAGGACTCTACAGGCTTCAGAAAATAGATAAAGCAGAGAGTGCTCCTGGTGAGGGAGAAAGGAGGGTCACAGAGGACCAGAAACACACCCAGCACCTGCAGGTATTTGGGGTTTATGTGCCCCAAGTGCTGACACTGCTCAGGGTTGGTACACAGTGACCAGTTTGAAATTAATTGTCATCTACAGCCACAGCAACTCTGCAACAAATCCCACTGGAAAAGTCCTGGTTTTCTGCAAACTCCCTCTTCCCAAATCTGGTTTGTATTCGAGTCTGACCTTATTATTGCTTGAAAGGCTGTAAAATTCCTACCTGTACAATTCTTAACTAAGCTCCTGTTCCTGCTTAAAGCTGTGATTAGGGAAGTTTTTAGCATGAGCAGCCGTGCAAGAGGTGAAAAACCTTCAGACCATGAGCTAATCTAAGAACTGAAGTCAGGGCTGGGCCCAAATTTTATTGCATCTGCCTAAAATATTGTACTAAAAATGCCTAAAATTGTTCCAGATCCTAAGGGTTTGTGTTTTCTTTTTTTTTTTCTCATGCAGTAAGGGGTTTAAAAGCTGTAGTAAATCAGAATTCCAAGCACTTGTGATTTTATAGGAAAATTGGGGTTTCTGACCCGAAAAAATTATAATAATAATAATAATCCATTGGGCAAAGATGTTTGGGAATTGCTGCTGGATGGGGAGCAAAGGGGGGTTCTGATGTGGAATTCCCTGCCTGGATGTTATTCCAGAGGAGTTAAAATGCTGAAATGCTTTGGAACAAACAAATTCCAAAGAAACCAGGCAGGGGCAGCATTCCCTGGGATCACTATTCCCAGGACATTTGGGACATTTTCCTAAGTTTTGCCTTATGTTTCCCAGTCCCTGCTAAAGCATTTCAATGCAGTAACTCACAGATGCCTGGAGCACAGCAAATAATGGAATTTTATCAGGTTTCTGTCAAATTTAAGCTAAACCCTGATTGCAGGATGTGCCACTGAGTTCCTGACACGTCTCAATCTGCTTCCTTAGGGATGCTGAAGGAGTGTGGAGCTCCATATATCCCAAATTTCCCTTTGTGTCCAAGCAGCCTGTTCCACCCTGGTCACTCCTCAAGTATTTGCAGTTTGCCCAAGGCAGAGGTGGCAGGGACAGGGATCCCAGGTTTTGGCAGGGACAGGGATCCCAGGTTTTGGCAGGGACAGGGATCCCATTCCTCCCTGGGAGGGTGGGGAGGCCCTGGCACAGGTTCCCAGAGAAGCTGTGGCTGCCCCTGGATCCCTGGAAGTGTCCAAGGCCAGTTGGAGAAACCTGGGACAGTGGGAGGTGTCCCTGCCCATGGCAGGGGTGGAACTAAACAACCTTTAAGGTCCCTTCAACCCAAACACACCCTGGGAAGAAGTGGTGCAATATTCACACACGAGGGTTCCCGGTTGATTTTCCAGCCCCTGCTCCTGTTCCCTCTGGAGCTGCTCCACTCTGGAGTTCTCCCTGTTAAAGGCAGATGGGTTTGAGCTTTAGGAAAACTGCCTCCATGCAGAGTTGGCCATTTAAATACAGGGATAAAGTGCTTTATTTCCCTACTGCTCAACTCCCTCCCAGAATCACAAACTGCTTTGGGTTGGAAGGGACCTTAAAGACCATCTCATTCCAACTTCCTTAGGACTGAGCAGACAGGAACTGACCTAATCCAGGAAATCCATGGAAGTGGGATTTTAAATTCCTCAAGAATTGCCCCTGAGCTTCTTATTTATGGTTCTAGAAAGGCTTCAGCTTCATCCATCTGCTTACCAGAGCACCCACACCATCCTGGAGAACTGGAGATACCTGGAACTTGCAGTTACCTAAGGGAAAACTCTAAACCAGCTGTTCCCTAAACCTTGTCTGGTCAGCACCATGGAAATAAAACTAATTAAACTTCAACTCAGTATTAACTGTGTAGATATTTTTTTTTTTTGCTGAGTCCTCAGGTTTAGAAAGGTCCTTTATGAATATATGGAGCTCACCAAGGGGCAGCAGCTCTGGGCTCTGCAGTTGCCAAATTCCAGCAGAACATCCTCTATTGTAAACTTGGAATTTTGTACAGAGGCCTAAAAACCTACTTTGGGAAATCAAAGGCTGGTGTTTTTTTTTTTCCTGTAGTACAATCACTCACTAAATGTTTCTCTGTGTAAAACAAGTATCAGCTACATTAGCAATATATCCATGTTATTTAAAGCAGGGCTGTCCTGTATCCTGAGAGGCAGCTGGACACAAAATCCCTTATTTTCAGGCTGTGGCATTGGTGTTTCTGCAGCAAACACTGATGCAGCACTTCAGTTCTAGCTTCTGGATTCTAAAACTTCCCAATATTTTACTTTTACCTCTGTCAATAGTTTAAACTGTAAGAACAGCAGCAGCACCCCAAGTCAGTGGACAATCCATGATGCTGGATGGCATTTGCCTTATTTATATTAATATTAATCTAAACAATCTATCAGTAAAACTGGCTCATTCATGTCAAATTGGGTATTTTCAGACATTTTAGGGGTACAGGTGGTGCCACCCTCCCAGTGTCACCTGTGCCACCCCTCCCTGTGGGAGGAGATCCCTGTGCCTGGTGCTGGATGGTGCAACAGAAGACGATGTGGGATCAGTTTGGTGTGAAATAAAACAGTGTCTCCTGCCAGCCCTGAGAGGAGCAACGAATTCCTGATTCCAGCCCGGGAGACAAGGGACAGGGGGGTCTTTAAATCCCTCCCATCTGCCACAGGAGCTGAGGGAGCTGCTGTGGAATTGGAGGGAATGCTGCAGCATTCCCAGTCCCAGCACAGGCTCAGGCCACTAGAAGGAGCCACAGTGCCACCAACCCCAGCCCTGGAAGGACAAGCAGGGAAAGTCCCAGCCCTCCCAGGAATTCCAGGAAGGATCAACCTTTCTGAACCCCCCCTCCGTGTGTAATCAGAGTGATGAAGCCCATGGCAATCCACGATCCCAATCCTGATCACTGAACGTTAAAATGCCCCCTGGGAGTTAACTGGGAGCTTGTGACATCCCTGGGAACAGCCCCAATTCCTTAAGCACTGGACCAGCTGAACCACTTCAGACAAGGTACATTTTGTCCCATGGGACCACAGGGGAGATGCTCTTTGGCAGCAGCTCAGTCCCTCAGTTCTGTGCCCGAGGGAACAGATGTCACCAAGGGAGCGACTCAGGCTCAGGCTACAAAGAACTTCCATGGCAAGAGGAGCTCCCAGCTGTGTTCTGGCCACTGCCACCAAAAGGCAGCTCTGTTTTTTGGAGAGGTGCCCAGGCAGGAGAACAGCAGGGAGGAACCCCTTCTGCCACAGTGCATATTTCTGGCTACAGCACCTGGCAACCCTTCCCAGCTGGAGGATGGAGTGTTAAGGCAGTGGGAGAACCCTGGATTGTTCAGGCTGCATCAGCAAAAGGTACATTACTCACCCTTGTCATCCCACAGCTGTGTCACGACAGAATTTGGCACAAATCAGCAAAATTCTACATGTCTAGGTGTGGATTAGAAGCTTTGCAGGCTGGCAGCAGGGAGCACAGGTAGGCACTGAGCACGGAGCTGGAAGAGCACACGAAGCCTCTCACCTCCTTCAGGCCTTCAGCTTCACACCTAAAGCAGCTGAAAGTTGTTTTTTAAAGTAATAAACCTAAAGTCACCAGGCTCAACAGGGATTATTGGCCTGGATGGCCAGGGCAGTGCTGAGGGAGGGGGGAGAGGAGGCTGCAGAGGAAGCTGAAGGTGCTCCAGCAGCTCTTGCTGCAGCTGCAGACACTTGAAGGTTGGAGCAGGGCTGATTGGTGCCTGCCTGGAGGGGCTGGGAGTGACAGAGGGAATGATCCTGGAATAAACAGCCAGGCAAACCCCTTCTGTACTGCACTGCACTAAATCCTGTGAGCAGGGCTTGCTTCCAGCGTGAGCTGCCCTCCCACTGCTCCTCATGGCTGGGAATTCCTGCCACCTCCTTTGCCTGTCATCAGTGCTGGAGCACAGCCCATGAGCCAAGCTCTGGAGAAGGTCATGGATCCCTCAGGGATGCTCTGGAGAAGGTCATGGATCCCTCAGGGATGCTCTGGAGAAGGTCATGGATCCCTCAGGGATTCTCAGTCACCTCAGGAGCGGGAGCTGCAGGAGGCTCAGTGCAGCCAGGAGCTTTCACTCCAGTGCTGTTATCTCCCATGTTTTTTTGGGAGCTGACCATCATTCCAGCTCCAACTCCCCCAGTCCCCGTGCAGGATTAGCAGTGATGGCTCTGCTACACAAACATCCCTGTCCTTTGGAGCTGCTGGATCTGATTCTCCTTCTCCCTGGGCAGCTCTCCAGGCTGTGCCCTCCCAAGGAGAGCTGGTGCCATGGAACATCTCCTGTGAAGGACACAGGAAAGGCTCTGCCTGAAGCTCTGCTCCTGTGCCATTCCTGACTCCAGGACTGAGCACTCCCATGGAAATGCCACACAAGGTTTGCATTTCCCAGCCTTCTGACCTCAAATACCTTTTCAAACTAAAATAACTGAAGTGCTCTGCAGTTTTTAACATTTCCTGGGAGCTGCTCAATTGAACTGCATGCACTGCTCAAGGGATTAAAAACCTTGGGAGCCTCCCATCCTCCAGGGAAGGAGCAGTGCTGGACACTTCCCTCTCCTGCTTTTCACTTTTCAGAGTCAAAGGGCTCTACCTGGAGTCTGGGATGAGCAGAGGCTGCCAAGGGATCCCCTACACATTTTGGACAGCACTGGTAAAGGCAACAGATCCAATTAAGAGCTGTGATTATCCCCAACAAATTAAAGGAGGCAGGTTCCTTGGGGAAGAGGTAACCTAGGGACAAAACTGAAAAGACTAAGAGGGAATTCCCTCTCGAGCAGGAATCTGTGCTCTTTGATTTTCTCCTTGAGAGATCCAGACCTGCTCAGCACTGGAGAACAGGCAACGCCAGTGAATGCAGCACATCCCTGATTCCCCTCCAGACCCAAACACCAACAACTCTAGCACCCTGAACCTTGAGCAGATGGTCCAGGACCACGTTTTGCAGGGAGATTCCAAGGATTATTACAATTATCCAGCCTGGTCTGTTCATCTCACACACCCTGTCCCTCCACAGTTGTTACCACGTGCAGAACAAACTCACGCTGCCCTCGGTCAAACTTACAGCAGTCACAGGTTCCAAAATACAATTAAATACTGAAAGTTAGATCTAAACAGGCTTTTCTCTAGATTTAACACAAGCTTTCATCTCTACAGTGCAATGATGCTGCCTGGCATTTGTACATCACCCCAAAACACGGCTGTGCCCCGGGATCAACACCATGAATCCATCTGCAGCGGCACCAGGAACCACCACTGGAACAGCCCTGACTCAGGCAGCTCTGAGGAACACCCTGCTTTGAGGAGTTTTCCAACAGTCACTAATGAAATTAATTTTGCCTTGCATCACTTGCCAAGTCCATGCCAACAAAATAAGGTCAGGGTGGTTCTTGGTGGGGAGGACAGACATTCTGCTCTCACAGCTGAGCTGTTTTCTCATACAGGAGGGTGTCAGACCTCAGAGTGCTTTGCTGAAGTTTGCCATGAGTTGGTTTGGATACAATATGGCCTAGAATTGTTACAGAGTAATGCACAGCCTGAATAAACATGTGGCTTCAGGTAACTCAGTAACTCTACCTACTCACATGCCTGGCAGGGATTTATTGAAGGGGGGTGAGGTTAAGTGAAGCGAGGGAGCCAAGAGTATGGCAGCAGGGGGAGAGTTGGCTCCTCTTCCTCCTTCATGTAAGAGGCCAATAATCACAAACCTTTTCCTATTCAGCCTTGTCACTGTGGGTTAAAGAGATGAGGACCATGAGCAGCCCCAGCCATGGGGGAAAAGCAGCAGCACTTCCCTGCCCCTGCCGTGCCCCTGGACCGACCTTGGAGTGTCAGAAACGGGAGGGCAGCGATCGAACGGGAAGTCTGCACAGGATTCGTAAAGAAAACGGTGCAGTGGAAGGTTCCAGTCAGTTTTGGAGGAGCAGCAAGGTCACAGGAGGCAGGGACACGTGGACAAACTGAATTCCTGTCATTGCTCAGCGTGGGTTTGTTGTATTGCTCCTGTTGTCAAGCACAGAACAAAGACCAGAGGGATCCGCTCCTCCCGCGGAGAATCTGAGCGGCTTTCACTCGAGCTTCCTCCTGTGTTTGTGCTGAGTTCAGAGGGAGCCTCTGCTCACTGCTGCTCTTCTGTTTTGCTGCTACTCCTGAACTTCACCACCATGACTGTGATGTTGTCAGGGCACCCTCTGTAGAAGGACTGCAGGACGATGCTCTTGGCCCCGAAGTGCGGCTCGTCCAGGCGCTCCTTGATGAACCTCACGGCCTCCTCGTTGCTGAAGGCGTCCCACAGCCCATCAGAAGCCAGGATCATGAACTCTGGCTGCAGTTTGTCCAGGTCAAAGCTGAGGATGTCGGGATCAGGGATCACAACGTTCAGGTTCTTCAGGGGGTAGTCGCCCAGGGAGCGGGACATGGCCAGGATCCCCTGCACGCGCCACGAGCCGTTGAAGCTGATGAAACCACCTGGAGAGAGACACCAGCACTTAAAGCAGCTCTTTGAAACCTTAACAGCATTTCTCTGGTTCCTGCCAGCCCCAGCCTAAACTCCATCCTGAGGGAGACAGGTGTTACAGAGCTCTGCATGCAGGAGATGTCCTCAGTGTATCTCAGAGTGCTGAGCTGGATTGAAAGAGCTGAAGCAGAGGAAGCAGGAGTGGATCTGCTCTCAAACAAAGCAGCTCCCCCAGGGAGACCCAGAGCTCATGGAACAGCACAGGAATTCCTGTTCTGCACAACTTAGTGCTCAGGAAAACTGGTGATGTGCAGAGGAAAACAGTGAAACAAATCTTTACATTCCTGTTTGTGAACACCTTTTCCTGCGTGGTTCACGTTTCCTCATTTCAGATCCCTGAAGGAGGCCACACTGAGAACACCCTGCAGTGGGACACGTCTCCCTTCAAGGCACATAGCAAAGAAACAAGTGCAAAACCATTTACAGGCTCTCCCCAGAGTGCCTCTGTCAAACAGGACCAAAAAATCTGTCGGGAACAAACCGATGGCAAAACTTGACTTCAAGTCAGGAGAATGCACCGTGGGATCTGACTGGATTTGCTGTCACTGGGATTAAGGACCTGGTTGAATCTGTTTTCTTTAGGGTTTGCTTAGAGGGAGGTTTGTTCTGCCCTGCAATTGCTGGCTCTGCCACAGCCACACCTGGCTGCTCCACGGTGCCAGTGTGCCAGGAATGGGAATCAGGCAGCGCTCAAGGTCACACAGGAGAATTGTGGCACCTCCAATTCCTGTGCATCCATCTGCACACCAACAGCTGTTCCATCACAGCCTTCCTGTCATCCTAACAGGAAGGAAAAGTCACTCGAGGACAAACAATTTGCAAACATGGAACATTAGATGTAGGACAGGATTTTCTATCTGCAAACTGTCTGCTCTGGTGTTCTTACAAATGTCTTTGTTCCTTGTTCAGCCTGGGTGTTATTTGTCACCTGTCTCCTAAATCTTCCCGTGGCATTCCCATCCCTGGCTGCCTGATCTTATCTGTAAATTCCTTCTGCTTTCAGGTGAAACTATTTCATTTAAGGATTCATTGTTGCCTAAAGCTTGAAACTTGATTTGTGTTAAAACCAGCAAGAAACAAAGCTCTTTAACCGCGTGTTCCCATGAACATTGCTCTGGAGCCTCCATGAGGAAGATGTTTCCTTCCATGGTCAAAAGAGGGAAGGACTTGGGAGTCTCCTCTTTGGATACACAGCCAAGCAAACCTTACTCCACACTTACTCCAGGCTCTGCAGGTCGAGCTTATGTGTCCAAGGAGACCGAACTGCCCGTGGCACAAGTGGTTTCCTGAAATGCCTTTGGCACTTCTAATATTTCCTTTTATAAAGGAATCTCTACCAAATCCATAGAAATGCTCAGGAAAAGCAAACACTGCAGTGCTGGCTGTGCCTGGAGAAAAAGGCATTAAAGGAATTGAGGCTTCTTGGCAACAGCACAAATGTTTTCCATGTGAACAAGGGCTGAGCTCACAGAATTATGCTCAAGGTGAATAACTTGAATTTCTGTCAGTGACAGTCACCCTGTGCTTCCTCCCAGGCCAAACCCAGGCTGTTCCAAGGCCATTATCCTACACCAACAGGTAGGATATATTCCAATGTAAAGCTGGAAAATCCCAGTGAAAGGTGGTGATGTGTTTATTGTCACCTCCTTCAGTTCCTCACAGCAGGGATCTGCATGCTGGAAAAAACCAGGTGCCTTTTGTCCCAGGAGCAGATAACTCAGTTGGGGCACTTTGCTTCAATTTTACACTTAGGGGATGGGAAAAGGGGATGTTCCAGAATGTACAAGTACCTGGCAGTGGAATAAAGTGGATTGTATGTTTTTAGCAGCACTATGAGGCCTCAGCAGTGATGAGGTAACAGAGAGGGGAATTCATGAAGTCACAGGTCTAGAGAGAACATATTTCTTGTTCTAACATTTACCTGCCTATTAAAATATTTTTTTCCCGAGTTGGAAGCTCCTGCAAAAATCCAGGTACATTTGACCTGCTGCTGTGTTATAAAAGCCTCATTTTCAGACAAATCAAATAATCAGATTAATTTTTTCTCCTCAGTGAATTCCTCCTGGGCTTGGCTGAGAGGGAAGTGATTTTACAGATGGATTTTATGAATACATTCCCCCAAATACAGAAGGGGAAGCAGAGACCAAGATTTTTCTATTCCTTCTTCTCAGGACTTGTATAGTTTTCCTTCCCCTGGGGGGAGCACACGTGGCCTTGGCTCTGCCATCATATTGATGACCTGTGGGTTTTCAATATGTTTTGTACTCATGGAAAAACTTGTTATCTCCATTTCACAGAGGAAGGTTCTGTGGGGGCAATGCTCAGGGTGGGGTTAACACAAACCAGAGCAACTTCTTTCCTTCATCAAATAATTTGCTGTTGCTGTGGGAGCCAAAGCAGAAACGGGTTCAAAAAGACTTTGACAAATTCCTGGAGAATTGGCTATTAAACTTGATGATCCCAATGTAATTTCTAGCCCAGGAGATGGCTGAAGTGACAAGTGATGAAAGCGAGGAAGATTTACGGCAGAAAGGCTCCTGTTTGTTGCATCCTCTCCCTCCACTCCTGCCACAATTTCCATGTTTGTGCTCATTAGATGGGAAGAAAAAATAGCTTTGATGAAATAGATTCATGCTCTGCTTATTTTGGAGACTAAAGCTGGCTCGGGCTCAGACCCAGCCAGGGGTGGGCAGGGTTGGGGTGAAGCAGCTGCTGCTCCTGGTTGGTCACTGCTCCCTGCAGAGATCCCAAGGGATGGGATGCTCCATGGGCTGATGCTGCTCTTTCTACCCCAACACCAGCTTGCTGCCATCTCTGTCTGCACTGTGACATCCCACTGGAAGTGTTGCCTGGATGATGGGAGATTTGCTCTGCTGATCCCTCAGTCGGGCACTTTCCAGCCTCTCTCAGGGAAAAAAACTGTATTTTCCTGGCAGGACAAAAAAAGGAAGGACTTTCACCCCAAAGCCAAACCAACTCACCAGCTCTCTTAATCCTCTTCCTCTCCTTCAGCTGGTAGGGCTTGTGGTCGTGGGACAGGGGGATGGCATTCCCATCCTTGTCACACAGGACTCCTCGGGAATCGCCCACGTTGGCCACGGTCAGCTCCTTGTCGGACAACAGCGCGATCAGACACGTGGTACCTGTGGAAACAGAGCCAGTGGGGAGCAGAGCAGACACCTGGAGGGGGGGTTCATATAGGTATGTAAATTATTAGCTGGAAATGTTCCTCCTATCACAGAATCCCGGGATCACTGAGGCTGGGAAAGCCCTCCAGGACCATCGAGTCCAAACTGTGACCGATGCCCACCTCGTCCCCCCCAGCCTGGAGCACTGACCCACAGCCACAGTGCAGAGGGGGGATGGAGTGGAGGGAGTGGTTCCCATCTCCATCTTGGAACTGGGCTTTTCCCAACGGCCTGGGAAAGTCATTAAAGTACAGATTAGCCCCAGAGCCCCCTGGCTGCTCCCAAGAACTGGAGCTGCAGCAGTGGATGGTGCTGGGATAACCCAGAGCTCCCTCCCCTCATCCCCTCCACAGCTGAGGTCACTTCTTTATGGTTATACTGAAAAAAAAAAGGAAAACATTGGACATTTTTAATGACTTTAACCTCTAAATGCACAGCAAATGTAATTAGTCATTGATCACTGTATCCAACAGGTGTTTGTTGGCTCATGTGGCAGGAAATCATTGGAAAAATGGGGTGTTTTTCAAGTGTGAACACTGTAGTTTGTATTTTCCTCATTTAATTGATAGAGTGGGATGGATATTGGACAAAGCAGACCTTATTAAGGCCATGACTTTTCTGTATTTCCCCTCCAGCTGCTACGACCTGTATTTATAAAAACTCCAGCTATTACAAATATTCCTTGCACAGGCTTTGGACCAGACAGAACCATTTCATTCCTGCCCCAGAATCCAAAGATGGCACGTTTCTAGACACACAGGTTAAAAGGGAACAAAGATTAAAAGGGAATTTTAGCACTGATGGCACAGTTACAAAAAGACACTCTGGTGTCTCTCAGCAGGAAATAAAATTAACTTAATGCTGTATCCTTTCTCTTTCAGGCAGACCAGAGAAGCACAGGGCTGAGTTTTCACCTCTGTTGTTACTTTACATATGATTATTCAGTGATAAAAGGGTTTATCACAGCTCTGGGAGAAGCATTTGGGACCAACCTGCCCAGTCTTGGGGATAAAACTCCACCAGCAGCACTGGTACAGAGCAGGGCTTCAGCCTGTGCTCTGTGGCCTTAAAACCAAATTCTTATGGCTGCTGCTTGTTGCATCTCTGCCCAAAACACAGTTCAAAGTTCTGTTTGCTGTTCCCATGTCAGCAGTTAAATATCCCATGACTGGTATAAATAAAATAGCCAGGAATAAACAAATTGTGTTTAGATGCCCTGTGTCCCCAAGGTTTATTTTAGACTTACTGGGCTGCCCTGCACAGCCCTAAACTGAAGCTATTTTTTCACAGGGCAAGCACAGATAAATATATTTATTTATTAGTAATTTTTTGCAATGGCTGGACACATTGCAGACCTATTTATTGCTAAACTGCACAACTTAATGGCTCACTGCTGGCAGGACACTGAGAGGAATCTGTCCACCAGGATCCCCTGAGGAACCCAACAAAATGAGAGTCCTGCTCCAGAGTTATCTCCTCTGAAGGCTCCAGGAGTTGGCCCTGAGGGCGTGAAGGCAGTGCCAAGAGGGGCAGTGAGACAATTACAGCAACAAACAGCACCTCCCTTGCTTTTATTTACGGAACTTTCCCTGACAAACATCCCAGAGCCTCGTGCTGCCCTCCTGCACCTGCAGGGCTGGCTGCTGCCCTGGCTGGGCTGAGATTTCAGACAAACTTCCCAGAATCCCAGAATCCACTGGATGGGAAAAGAGATCAGCAACTAAAGGACAGTTTGGGTGGGAGTTTGGGTGGGAATCAGATGTGATTTTTGGCTGGAGCCAAACCAGCCCCAGGAGGACCCCGGGGTGCTGCAGGACAGGGACCCATGTGCCAAACAGGAGGCTCCAGGATCCAGCCCCCAACTGATGGATCTCTCTGAAGGTCAGAGCTTTACCTGCCCAACACTTCCATGTCTAAATTCCTGGATTGTCCTGAGTCCCAGCCCTCCCTCCTGCTCTGCACCCCCCCTCCCAGAGTGTATTTTCCATCAGGCAGCACCAACATCACGTTTCCCACTGAGAAAAACTGCAAATAACCCTCTGCAGCCGCGGTGCTTCGGAAGGGAAATGCTTCCCAAACAGAGCCATTATGACCACAATTTATATAAAAATGATAACACTGAGCACAATCTTCTGGGTTTGATGATCTGTGTGAACGAGGCAGAACGAGAGCCTGAGACAGAGGGTGATTTCCAAGGTGATTTAGGCAGGATCAGCTCTCTCCTGCTCCCTGATGGATGGCTGGGATATCGTTACATCCCCGACCTTCCCCGAGAAAGCAAATTTATTTCACTTTGTTTTCTTTCCCATCTGTTTTTATTTCAGCCGTTTAACCTTGTGTGGAGTGAGGGAACACCGAGCCCTTGTCAGCAGCCTCACATTTAATGCAATTGCCAACAGAAAGGGCCTGGAACTGAGAACACAGTTACCTGAGTGCCTTGATGGGGCAGCCTGGACAATGCCCTGCTGAGCCCTGGGCAGAGGAGATCACCTGGGAATGTAACACCTGTACCACACTGGCTGGGGAGGTGTTGGGGTTTTTAAAGTCACGTTAAGATTATTGGTGTCTTTTAATATTTTAATATTTTAGCATCAGGCACCTTGGAGAAGTCCAAGCAGCAGTTTGTGGATAATTGTTTTATTGAGGGGGAGAAAACACCTGATTCATACCTTAATTATATTTATATATAATATATATTTTATATAATATTTATAGATAATGTATACATTATATATATATGTATACATTATATATAATGT
>VYXB01003935.1:121126-190564 GCA_013397135.1 Pachyramphus minor | reverse complement strand
ATATAAAAATAATATCCCAGGTGGGACCCAGCTCATCTGCAGCCACTGGAGAGCTCGTGTGGCATCCAAATCTCCTGCTGGTGCCTGGTGGGACAGCTCAGGGTGAGGAGAAGAGCTCCTGGGCTCCTGATGGTCCCAGGGGGCTGGAATTCCCCCAGTGCCCTTGTGCCACCCTAATCCTTCAGCAGAGTGCAGGGAATGCCACCATGTCACTCCCAAGCTGGAGACAATGTCCAAGGGAACATTCCAGTGACAGAAAGGACAGAGACAAACCCAGGGCAAGAAATTGGGTCCTTACTGGGCTGGATTGATGAAAACCCAAACAAAAACCAACTCAGAAAACTCCATTCCCATTCTTTTTTTCACAGTGCTCAGGCTTCAGTTCACACAATAATTAAGCAAGAACTGGTGTTTTTGAGCTTCAATAAGCTCCAGAAAGAACCAGAATGACTGAGAACAGTGTGAAGAGCAGCACAAACCACAGTTTGGATTTATATTTGTATTTGTTCCCCACTAGCAGCTCACACCACGTCCAGCTTCGCTCACATTTACACACCACACATTTCCATTTGCCTTCCAGGGACTTTAAATCCTAAACAATAAGACTCCAGTCGTTTCCAGGGCAGAAATGTGACATTTTTATGGCTCCCAGGGCTGTCCCTCTGTGCCCATCCACCTCAGCCCCTCCACGTGTCTCCTGCACTTTATTTTTCCATGCTCAGCACATCCCCCTCGGGCAATGCAAATGAAACTTGGATTACCACCCCTGGAACAGGCAAGACTGAGAAAAATCACCCTAAATAAGTACAAAGGGAGCCTTTTGCTTTGGAATGTGGATAAAAAGCAGTGTGGGACCATCAAGATCATGGAGTTCCTCCTCCACGTGCCCTCCAAGTGACCCAACAACTCTAATCCAAAGCCATCAAAATAAATCTAATTCTCCAGTGATTATCTACCAGAGGAGCAATGATACAACCAAGAGCACATGTGCTGCTGCAGCAGGGATGGGAACAGCAGGAATTGCCGGGGCTCAGCCCTGTCCTTGCTCTGATGTTCCCCCCAAATGCCATCTCTGCATGGAAAACAAGGGACAAACCAGGTCCTGAGACAACAGTTTGTCCTTCACTCCTTTCTGGGTTATGAAATGTTCAAATAGCCACATAATTTCTTTCAGCAGAAGCCCCACAGATGAGGGCAGATGCTGTTACAATCTCCAAAATACACAGTTTTGGCAAATTCCTGGGTTAAGTGCCTGTGAGTGCTCCCAATAGCTTTTGGAATGTGGCTTTTTAAAGCACCCACCTCCCTTTCCTCAAATGTCTTTCAAAGTGTGTGGGACCAAAGAGCCAACACACCATCCAGGCATCGATTCCCAAATCCCCCAGTGCTGGTGCTTCCTACAATGAGCTGCACCTGCCCCTTCTCCCAGTTAACAAAATTCAGTTCTGCAAAGCCTGAACCTAAAAATAACCATCCTGAACAAGGTCTCATAATGCCTTAATCATCTCAACATAATGTGGGGTTTTCTTCCTTAAAATTAAAAGAACTCCTGCTTTTAAAATAGATTAAAAGAAACCTCAGGTTCTTAGAGGGATATAGAAATTACTTTGAATCTGTAAGACTGAAGCTTAATTTCCAACACAGAACAATTCCTACCTGGCTGTATAAAGTACTATTTTATGGGTTTATATTTGAAACAGAGAACCATATTGTGTTTATAATTAAATCCCTGGATCATGGAATGGTTTGGGTTGGAAAGGACCTTAAAGCCCATCCAGTCCCACCCCTGCCACGGGCAGGGACACCTTCCACCAGCCCAGGTTGCTCCAACCTGGCCTTGGACACTTCCAGGGATCCAGGGGCAGCCACAGCTTCTCTGGGCAACCTGTGCCAGGGCCTCCCCACCCTCCCAGCCAAGAATTCTTTCCCAATATCCCATCTAACCCTAGACAGTTAATCCTGTTCCCCATTAATCTTATATTCCCCATATTTAGGGTGTATTTACAGACTAACAGATTCCTGTAGATTTTTCAACACCTAGAAGTGTTTTCCAGGTGGGCAAACAAGGGCTGGAAGGGAAATTTTGAGCACCAGGTAACAAAATGTAATTACTGGAGAATGGAAACCCTTTTGGGGCAGCCTCTCCATCTCCCAGCCTGCTCTGACAGTGCCCATCAATACCACGGTGGGAATGGGCTCTGCTCCCACCTCCCTGGGATCAATTCCTTGTCCTTGTGAAAAATTACATGCAGGGAATCTCCATTTCAGCTCCCTTCTTCTCTGGGCAACCTGTGCCAGGGCCTCGCTGCCCTCTGAGGAAATTATTTCTCCCTCTTTCCTCCTTCTGGCTCTTCTCTTCCTCCTTTACCACTGTTGTTTTCATCACATTTAGTGCATCACTTCATTTCCTGCTCTTAGAAACCCTCCTAAAAACTTACCTAGAGATTTTGGAGCCATTTTCCAGGCTCAGGCCATTTCATTCCCAGCACCATTCCGTGTTTTTGCAGGATCACTGTCCCTGTACACTGGTGGGATTGCAGGTGCCTGCTCTCCCCAGCGCCCTCAGCAGAGTGAGCCCAAGCTCTGCCTCGCTGGGAATGGCTTTAGCCAAGACTGGGAGAGAGAGATTCCCAAAACTCCTTGGCAGGACAAGGATTTCAACACCTGGGGAGTTATTACTATGGGAAGTGTATTCCCATATTTTCCCAAGGCCTTCTGTGAAAAGGACCAAACACAACCCCAAAGCACAACCCAAGAATGACTCTGGACCAGGAATTTTTTTTTTAATTTTAAGGAAAGATATAAACCCAACTTATTTTTTCCACATTTTTAATGGTTTACTCTGAGAATGACCCACCACATCCCAGCAGAGGTAACTTATTTATCCTCACAGCAATGGAGCATAATGATAAATTCCCTGTTAATGCTCTTTGCAGAGAGGAAAAAAAAAACCCCACAACATTTTTCCCTAACAAAGCATTTATTATCCCTGTTATTTATGATTTCTGCTGCAATTTTCCTGCTTTAATGTTCTCATTTTCTCCTTGTCAGCACTTTCTCTGGGGGGAAAACACCTCCTTTCTGCAGTGGCAGAAAGGGAGCAGTGCCATGGGAAAAGGGGCACCCCGGGCACGGGAGGGCTGAGCTCAACCCCCCTTCTCACCCACAGACAGCTGCACCCAGCAAATATCAGCTCAGAAAACACATTTTAGGGCTGACACCTGGCTCTGGATGCAGCTCCTAAATATCAATATCTTCCCTGACTGCCTGACAGCAGGGAAAAGTGAAATTCATCTCTTTTGTCGGGCAACAATGAAACTCAATTTCTGCAGGACTCTGGGGGAGAGGCCCCATCCATTAAGGAAAAACCAATTGCTTACAGGACAAAACCACCTCTGGAATCTCCCAGTGGGTTTGAGCTCCCTGTTAAATTCCAAAATGCCTTTAAATACCCAAACTTTGCATTTTTGCCACCCCAGATGTTTGGAGATGCCATAAATCAAAGCAATAGGATTAACGAGCCAACAAAGCTTCGGCGGGAGAAAATATTCCTGCACAAAATTACCTCGGCCTCAGTCAAGAATGCCACTTTTTAAACTGAGGGATTTAAAGATTATGAGAGGATTTGTATCCATCTGTCACTTTTGGCCTCCTTTCATTTCATAAAGCTTCCTTAGTCAAACCTCAAACCTTGCCAGCATTGGCTGTTTTCAGACGGATTCGTTTTATTTGGGTGCCCTGAGGGACTGACTTCCTAAAGGGAAAGATTCCCAAAGAGGCCCTGGGATGTTGAGCCCACAGAAGCTGCATTTTATTAATATTGAGTCTTGTCAGGAAGGCTAAATCAACCTGCAAAATTGTGCCAAAGCCCAAGTCATTTTGGGGCAGTTCCGTTTGGTTCTGGGCAAATGGATGCAACTGGATCCTACCACTTTGGGAGACAGCCCTGGGAGCACGGAGTGAGCTGGGGGTGCAAACTCCTGGAAAATGGCGCTTCCCAGAGGGATGGGAAAGGTTTCCTGGATGGGAAAGGTGTGGAAGTGCTCCTGTACATGCAGCTGCTGATCCTTGGATCACCTTAAACATCTCCCTTTCCAGTTCCCCTGGCTGACTCGTGGCAGAATTCCACGTGATTACAGAAATTAAACCCTGGACAACACGCTCCAGGGTGGGTCTGGTTGATCCCTCACCTAATTCCCTTTCATCACCATCACTTTATATTCCCAATTTGGATTCTGAAAGATTGTTTCTGTCATTTTTCATGTCTCCCCAGCAGCTTGAGTTTCCCACTGAGCTGATTTTGGTGTGGAAAAAGGCCAAGAAAAGGAAAATGCCACCACCAAGAGCTGAGTGGTTGGAGCCCCTGGGATCACCCACAGCTGCTCAGTTCTATTTAACTACCCATTTTCTGTGCCTTGCTCACAATCACATCTTATTTCAAGAGCAGGGAGCACCATTTCTGCCTTTCTAGTAAACAAGTGCCATGATTAGGATGATGAGAGGGCTCCCTCACTGTGTTTTCATCTCTAGAGGTGTCTCTACCTGACTGGGAAGCTGAAATTTGGGGTTTTTATTTACAGCTCTGCTGTCTCTCCCTTCTGAATGTGTGTAAATGCTGGGACTTTCCTAAACCAGTTATTTCTGTGGCTTCTCATTTGCAGGTGATTGTTTTATGGCGTGACAGAAACACCCAAATATGGGTTCAAAGCAGTTTCAATCTTAATTTTTGCCGTACAAAAACATAGTTTGCTATAAAGCAGAAAGCTTTTTTTTCTTCTGCCAGGAGTCAGTGGTTTCCTCCACTGCATTTTCTCCTTCCTAACAAAATTCAATCCACCAAAATATCTGGAGTGACCAAACCAGGGAACAAGATTCACACGACCCATCGGACTGGGAGATTCTGCGTGAAAAGAGACAAAGAGAAGCAGCAGAAAGCAACAACTTTGGGACCTGATCTTTTCATGCATCATTAAAAACAGGTCACATATGATTAGGGAGATATTCTGCAGCCTCATTTTAACTCTTGTCCTTTGAGAACTCTGTGTGACTCTGAGCTCCTTATGTTTGCAAAGGCAGCACCTGGGGCTCGGGAGCAGCTCAGATCACAGGAGTTGAGAGCACCAGCCTTATTTCTTGGGTTAATGAGGGGATATCATCAATAAAGTGACAGAGTTTTGTAATTACTTACTCTAGCAAAGCTCCCAGCCCTGTGAGCACCCAGAACACTCTGTCTGCAAATGGCACTTTGAGCTGCTCGAGCGCCCTCGAGATCAAAGGAGCTCAGAGAGAATCTCGTTGTTGGTGAGGGGGAGGCTGAGGAGGAGCCTGAACAAAGCTGATAAGTAGCTGGAGCATCTTAAGCACTTCAGGGCACTGCAGTGTGAGTAGAAGTGATAGAACAAAGTACCAGCAGCTCTGGTTTGCCAGAGCTGGGAGTGACGAGAGACTCAGATGGTGGCAACTTTATCAGGGTGCAGTAGCCAACCCAGAGGGATCCACAGTCTGCAAAAACCATCCAAACAGGGTGAAAAAACATCTAAACAGAGTGAAAAGCCATCTAACCAGGGTGAAAAACCATCTAATCAGGGTGAAAAACCCAGCTATGAGTTCAAGGCTTCTGCCTAAAGCAGCTGGAAGAAAAACCTGGAGCTGAGCTCAGCACAGTTCCCCGAAGGCACCAGGGGAGGGACAGAGCAGAAAGAAAGAGCCCCAAAATGGGGACATACCAAGTATAAACCCTCTTTTTTGTACTACAAGACTGCCTGAGGCTGGGTGGGGCTGTGGATGAAAGGAGATGCTGAGTTCCAGCTCTCAGCCACCAGTGGAGAACAAAGAACAGCATCTTTCAGATCTCCACACACACCTCCAGTCCAACTCCATGGCACGAATATTAATTCAGAAGGAAAGCCATGAACTGCTCTTTCTGCTTGATTCTTTATGAGGTTGCAAGTTAATAACTTATTTAAACACTAAGAAACTTGAGAAAATTTGGGGCAAACAGGTTTTATGGGGGGCTATTCTTGGAAAATCAGTGAAAAACATCGAGAGCCTTTTCCTTGTGACTGTAAAGGAGTCCATGCACCAGGACAACTCTGAAGGATCTAAAAGCTGCAAGACATTTCTACCTGCTAGAGAACAACACACTAGTAAAAAGTAAGTATCAAAGCTGAAACCCCTGTAACTGCACTGCTAAAATGCCTCCAAACCACCCAAATTACCTGGGTTTTACTGTCCATGTGCATCATGCTCATTTAAAATCAGGTTCTGGGACCAGCCAGCACACTCTGAGCTGGGAAAGTCCAAAAATAAGTTTGTTCTGAAGGAGAAAAGAGCAAAAAAGCAGGTGGCACCACTTGCAGGGACAACAAGGAGGCACAGGCAGATCAATCACCATCAGTGCCCAGAGGACAAAGTGCTGGGAGAAGAAGAAGTGTCCTCTCAGCTGGTTGACATTCCATAACTCAAGGGGAACATTTTCTACCTCAGCTTGAGGAGGAAGAAATATTTCCCTGAGTCACCTCACACCCGTGAGGACAAAGTTCAACCTTCCAGCACAAGGTGTTTGGAGAGAGTCTGAGCTGAGCAGCTTTTTGTTTTTTTGGCAGGGAAATGTAACTTCAGAAGAATCCCAACCATACCTGCTTCATCGTAGGACACCGCCAGCTTTTCCAGCATTTCCCGGTCGATGGATAAGATCTGCTGCTCCAGGATGGTCTGGTAGGACAGGACACTGTTCTCCTTGTCCTTCTCATAGTCTTGAAGGTGCTGCTTCAGGACCTCGGGCAGGCGGGACTTCACGTACTCTGCTGCTGACTGAAGAGGCAAAGCTTTAATTAACTCCTGTTTATTAATCAGAGTCAGGGATAATGGACCAAACTGCCCTGAGCTGGGGCACAGCCCACCCTTCAGCAGGGAGTTTGGGGCAGTCCAGAGTTACCCACACCCCCCTCCCCCCAACAACACCATGGATGTGTTTGGAAAATGAACCCACGAAATCCAACATCTTTATTCCACATTTTGAAGCACAAAGTGCATCCACACACAGAAAATTGGTGGGATGTCTTTCTCTGACTGCTGGAGACCACCAGGAGACAGCAGCTGACACAAGGTGGCATGGTTGTACTGAGGTTACTCAGCCTGGAGTAACAATGTAGTAACGTGGTAGTAACCAGGGAGAGCATCTCCCCCTGGAAAGGTGCCTGTTCCATCCCTCTGGAATTGGGCCCCAACACCCCCTGGCTTCCTGATTTTCGGCACTGCCACCCCTCCCCTGTGAGTATCACACTCCCACTGCAAGAGGGAACAGAAATTCCCTCCTTCTGGCACGGGTTTGAGGGGCAACCTGAGCTGGAAAAGCAGGATGCAGCAAGGGATGCTGCTCCCTGATCCATCCTTCCTGCCAGTCTCGAGACAAAAGAGGAAAATAAACTACAGCAAGGTTGTTTTATGCCAGGCCAGGACTGATCAAAAGTTACCTCTGCTCTCCAACAGGCTCTTCCTGGGGTTATATTTAGTTTTCCAAAGTCAATCACCAATTAAATTGCAACCTGAAAATATCCCTGAAGTTGTTGTTCCATGTTTCTGCCCACTGAGCCATGTGAGACCAAAGGAATTACTCTGGGAAAACTAAAGGAACTCTCCACTTGAGTCCAGCCTAACTGATGTTAGATTCTTAGAGTTGTTTTCTTCCCTGGGAAGGCCAAAGGATACACTGGACAGGGATTAATTTAGCCCAAGCTCAGGCATTTGTGTGTCATCTTTGAGAAGAGGTTTGACTCTGAGGGGGTGGATTTTTGTGCTCTCCCTATGGGACAATTTAGGAATCCTAAAGCAGAAGAAAAGCAGAATTGATGCACATCCATGTTCTGAACCACAACTTGTGCCACTGAGAGAATATTGGTACAATACAGGCTGTAAACATGGAAGGAGAACCACTCATCCTGTCCCAAAGATCTTGGGAAATGGAAACCAGGAGACAGATGGGAAAACCATCGGGACCATCATCAGGTTTTTCCATGGGGATGACACCTATTCCAAGTGTGATCTCACAGGTGGGGGCTTCCCCCCCCTCAGTGAGAGGCAAAACCCAACACTTGCTCAGCCCATGGCCTTTATCATTGTGTGGAGATGTTATTAAAGATTTAAACTGCAAAGATTTAAATTCCAAAGATTTAAACTCCTCTCCCTCTGGAGCAGGAAAGGGGATCAGCCCTATGGGAGCAATCCCATCCCCTCTGTACTGCAGGGACCAGATGGATTGTGCCACATCCTACTCAGGGCAAAAGCCACTTTATCTCAGTTTTTAAAAGCAACTGGATATTAAATGAGAAATAATGTGAGGGGGTGAGTGCAGGTGTTCATCCAGGTTGCCCAGAGACTTGTGGACTTTCCATCCCTGGAAGTGTCCAAGGTCAGGATGGACAGGACTTGGAACAACCTGGGACAGTGGGAGGTGTCTCTGTCCATGGCAGGGGGTGGGAATGAGATGGGCTTTAAGGCCCCTTCCCACCTAAACCAGTCTGGGATTCTGTGACCTTGGTTTTAAAGGGACCAAGAAGCCAACAGTGCCAGGTGAGTGAAAATTAAACCACTTCCAAAAGAAAGACTAAAAGCAAGATGTAAAAAAGGACGAGTTCCCCCAATTCCAGGCTCTCCACCTCATCCCACAGAGCACGAGACTCGACTTCTGACCAGACCAGAAACTCCCTCTGTGTGCCTCCCTCATGGATTTTGGTGCAGACCCGTTTGTTAGGATGCTGAGGTCCCCCTGCATTCCCAAAATCTATTTTCATTAATCTATGGATTCATGTCACAGGCAGAAATCAAGGTGATAAATCTGTTTTTCAACAGACCAGCTTTATCCTCTTTTCCTGTGTATGGTCTCTCTCACAGGAAGGAATTACAAATGTAGCTGCTCCTGGAAAACACCTGAGCTCAGGGATTAGATTTATTGGTCATTCTCCCTCATCCCTATGGGAAAACAACTCGGAGCTGTAGCCACTTCTTTTATAAAATTGAAACTCCACCATCCCCCATGAATCTGCTTTCAGCCTGAAGCACCCTCCTCCAAATTAAATAAAGGATTGGCTTTAATACCTTAATTGACTTTAGGGTATTTTGTCCTACTGTGGAAAATTAATATTTCATATATAGGGAATATATTTTAAAATATCTCCATACAATGAAATACACTTGAAGAGCTTATTCACAAAAAAAAAAAAAGAAATTAAAAAGCACATTTTACTCTGTTCACTAAAAACAAACCCTGATAAAAATCCCTTCAGGAATCACTGAAATCCCTTGTTCTGCAGCAACCTGAACCCCAAACACAGCCAGTGTCCTTCTGTCACCCCCAAATCTGCCCACATTTCTTAACTGCTGAGAAATCCTTATTCAAAGCAAATTGTCCTTGTATAAATTATGCCAACCACACGCTGAAATTTGTTCTGCTTTTCTGAAGTGGATCCTTCTGGGAAGGAAAGGTCTAAAATGGTTAATTAAAGGCCTCTTTATGAAGCTACTTCAAAAGTCAAGTGGTGGCTTGACAAAGCATCTCCTCACACACTTATTTGGGGGAATTTTGGAAAGGTTTCCAACGTGCAGTAGAGTTTTGGTGGGTGGGAACCCACCATATCCAGCAGGGACAGCTGCATCCTTCCTCATCCTCATCCTCATCACATTCCACAGGCTCAGCACATCCTGTACCTGACTTCACCAACCCACCCGACCTTTAAAATTCAAATTTCACCAAATCCTGGGTGTTTTTGGCCCTTGAAACACTCAAACAGGTGTTATTAAATGGTGCTATTGGCTGACAAATGCCCGTGGAAAATGGAAGACCCTTTCCAAGAGGAAATGGGAATGCTGTTCACCCCGAGGTGGGGAGCAGCAGGGGGGAGGCAGAACATCCTAAATTACATGGTTCTCCACACAAATGCTCACATGTGGAAGAGATTCCCTCCGTGGGCACAAGTGGGAACATTCCAGGAGCGGCCCGGGCGCTCCGCGACAAAATGTGTTAATTAGGACAACGAGGGTTAAGCGGCTCCACGACCCCATGAAGAGCAACCGTGGCAAACAAAGGCCATGGGAAGAGCAGAACACGGGCATGGAAAGCACTGAGGGCCCAAATTAGCTGGAACAGCCACCATTTACAATCCCACCACTCCAATTTAAGGAATGCAAGATGGGGACTTTACTGCCTCACACCCACACTCGGCACCGACTCCCGGGAGTTACAGGGGGAGGAGGGACCCCATGAATTTATGATCTTAATGTTCTTGAGACAATTCATTCTCCCTGCCCAGCTACTGCAAATATTCAGGGAGCAAGGGAAACACGGGATCCAGTTTGGAATGTGACATTGGGGTGTAGCTCCTACACCGACATCCCTCTGTCACATCTCACTCCCTGTTTCCCACAGGTTTCCTTTCCCTCCAAAGACATTGGGTCACTACAAGTTTCCTTCTTCAGAGATNTCTGTCACATCTCACTCCCTGTTTTCCACAGGTTTCCTTTCCCTCCGAAGACATTGGGTTTCCTTCTTCAGAGATGATGATGCCCCATCCCTGGAAGAGAATCCAAGGCCAGGTTGGACAGGACTTGGAGCAACCTGATCTAGTGGAAGATGTCCCTGCCCATGGCAGAGGGTGGGGCTGGATGGGCTTTAAGGTCCTTTCCAACCCAAACCATTCCAGGATTTTCTAAACAGCAACCATGCAAAGATGACTCCTGTGTTTTAGATATTACTGGTTAGGCATTTCAGAGCACACCAAAAACCAGTTTGGGTGTGGAATGTTCCAGCACTGAGAAGCTCCCTAAGACAAGGAAGTCAACAGACAACTGGTATGAAGGTGAAGATTAATTCTTCAGGGAGAAAACAACATAGTAAAGACAAAAGACTTCAAAGGAAGGACACTCCTGAGGCTTGACAGTACAAAAGGTCCAACAGCTGCAAGTCCAAGGAGAAAAGAAGATACAGGGAGCAAACCTCAGAGAAATGATCTGAATGAAAACTATCCCCATGCATAAACCCCTGGAATTAACCTGCCTAAGTCACCTCCAGCTCAAGGACACACAAACACAGCCAGAACATCACCCAAGTATAAAAGAATAACAGACACTGAGAAACAAATGGAGACGAGAGAGGAAAATGACCTGGAGCTGGGAAAGGCAGCGAGAAAAGGTTCTACAAATCCATGTGTAATAAGGAAAGATCCAGGGATTTGCTCTGCTGAGTACAAGAACTATTGACAGCTGAAAGCTGAAGTATTTAATGTACTACTCACCACCCCACCCTGGTTGGGTTCAACTGGCAGCTAAATCAGAGGCAAATAACCAAAATCCTGAGGCAGAACAGGGGAGGAACATGTTGGAAAATGCTTCTAAGGATGAGATATTTTCCAGCTGGCTGGGGCAGCTCAGATTAACTCAGGAATACACAGGTAATGGGTGGAAACAATTTCTTTAAGGACCTTTGAGAATTCCCAGGGGATGCTGAGACACTGTTTGGGGAGGGCAAATGTTGGGGCTCCTTTTAAAATGGTATAAAGGGAGAAAGGCAAAATTCCAGAGCAGTCAGGTGAATTTGATGCCTAAAAACCAGGATTTCAGAGCATGGGATTTCTCCACACAGGATATTGTAAGGCACAGAGAACAAAGTGGCTCCTCAGGGTGTCAGATTCCATTCCCATCCACTGCAGCCTCAGGAGCAAATATTCCTGTGCTCATATTCCAGCAAAAACCCTGTGGTAAAAATCCTCAGGACCACTGGGCACACCCTGAGCATGGACAAAGCTTCCCTCTATTCTCCTAAGCCTTAGGGGATCCTGAGGAACAGCCTCCTGTGGAAATCAGGATGCTGAATCCCACTTGGATTAAGAATCTTCCAGGATGAAGATGCACCTCCAACACTGTTGGGTGCTCCTGGGGCGTGGAAGACTCTCCTTGTCACCATCCAACCCTCGTGGGAAAGATTCCAGCTGGAGATGCTGTTTGAAATATATGATGATCCCCTTTGGAATTTCACATTCCATGTTTCACTCCTGAGCACAAATCCCTTTATATGCAAGTTTTTGGACTTGCATTTAAAAAAAAAAAAAAAGAAGAAGAGAAAAAGCCCAAATCCACCCACACAATTCATTATTCTCAGAACAGTGCACTTAACTTATCAGGGATCTCCCAATAGGACAGTAAAAACCATGGAATGATAAGGTTGTGGACCAGAAATACATTCCAGAAAGTCCAGTAATGATTTTTTTTTTTGGTAGCAATGCTATAAGGCTTTCATGGTCATTTCCAAAAACTACAGAAATATATATATTTACACACACACACAGATATTTATATATAAATAAAAATGAAGATTTTTAGATTAAAGAAATCACATCCCTGACTAAATAAAAGATGTGGAAGTCCATCTCTCCATGATCCACTTCATTCTGGTGGAGATGTCCCAGTTTCCAGGGGTGAACCAGGACAACTCTGGGAGCACATTCCATGCCCAGCCACGTTGTCCTCAAACACTGTGAGGATTTGTTCCCACTTAATGTCATTCCAGGAGTTGTTTCTTGGCCTTCTGGGAATGATTAAAGAGCATTCTTTGTGTTCCTGCCTCACTGAGAGCTCAGCTTAGGGCAGACAAACCAGGAGAAGCTGCTGGTGATGGAATTAGACCCCAAAATTCTGCTTCCAGCCCCATTGACTTCCGAGCCATTCCCGTTCCTCAGCCCCAGCTCTCCCATCCCACACTCGGATTTGGGATCAGCTGCCTGCCCTTCAGCAGCAGGAACATGAATAACTGCCCTGAAGTCAGTGGGATTTTGCTGAGCCAAACCTCTTGGAATAAGGACATGGAGCTATGAATAGTTATTCAAAGGGAAAACATATGAGAGCAAAACATAATCTGCTCTCAAGAGGATAATGCAAGATCTACAAATGGCACCAGGACAAACAGTTTGCCCTCTAAAGCAAAGAACTATTTAAAGGACAAAGATGCCAACAGAAACTATTGGTAGAGTTTTCCTCTAACACAAAATTGTGGCATATTTAGACTATTATTTCTATTAAAAATGTCTTTTTTTTTTTTTTTTTTTAATCTCCACAATGACCATTCAGCTCAATACCATTGAACTAGGAAAGCCAAACTCACACTTTAAAATCAATTCATTAGATCCTCTCCCAGGGTTTTCAACAGCACTGAGCACTGAAAACACCACTATTATTTTGCAGTCCACGCACAATTATTTCCATAGCAGGAAAAATATTAGCCTGACAAACATCTCCACTTAATCAGACACTATGTAATCACGAGAAAATTAACCTGATTTCAAGGGGATGTTGAAAGTCCAAATTAACATTCACACCGGATTGTCAGAGACATATGAAATCCATAATTCCAGCAATCCACAGCTGCTTCAACTGTGGAAAACAACGGACTGCCCAGTGAGAGCTGGGGTCCATGGAATGGGAAGGAAAGGCCATGTGGTGTGAGCTTTGCTCCTTCCTTGAGCATGGAGAGCTTGATCTCCTCTGGCACAGCCTACATGTGGATTTATGGCTATGAGAAATCCAGAAAGCCCCATCACCACAACGGCTAAAAATACAAACATGATGATTTATGGCTCAAAACTCCACGTTTTAGTTCATTCCCTAAAATAGCCCTTGTCGCTCGCTTCTTAAATGGAATTATTTAAGTGTCCTAGAACGGGGAGCAAGGGAGTCAACGGGATTTGTGATGGAAAAACGACAGGATCTGTTGTCCCTCCCAGTCCCCCCCACCATCAGTCACGTTGGGATGGGTGGCACTGCAGGAGCACACAGTGAGGGCTGGCATGGAACTCCATCTGGGATGGGAAGGAGAAGCAGGAGACCAGGGGGCAATAAATACAAACCAAATCATCCTCCATCTTCCCACGAGGGCGTGGGCAGTGAAGTACCTGTATAAGTCACGCTCCTAAAAACCAATTTTAATTAATTAATTAAAATGAGCAAAGACACGCTCCAAGCAGTGCCACAGACGAGGAAAGACAAAGCACCAAGACTGATTCCTCTTCACTGCACTTGGCAGAGCTACCAGGAATATTCTGGATTCTTTATGTCTAATGAAAAGATTAATTGTATCAAGGCAAGGGGCATCATTCTAATTATCTTGTCTGGCATCTTGAATCAGGACCACAGCACTTCCCTGTCTCGTTCTCTGAAGGAATAAGTCATTTTGAAAAATATGAAAATATTCATAGAGTCTTTCACAGCCCTTGGAAGTTAATTATCTTTGCTGGGAGAGGATAAATTCACATTCCACAGAAAACCACGTTATTTCCAACCTGAATCCTCTGTTATCTGTGACTTTCAGCCACTGAATCAAGTCAAATGTCTGCTCACCTACATTCCCCTTTCTCATGTAAATACATGCAAATGGCTCAGATCACCCCATTATCTTCCCATTGACAAACTCAACAGCTGGAACTCCTTGAATGGCACATTAGTACCTGTCACATTTTCCTGCACCCCTTTTCATCTTTTCTGCCATTCACAAGGTTCTCCTTGGAACACTCCTATTTTCCAGCTTTGTTCTTTAGGGGGGGAATCATCACAGCAAAGCAACGCACCAGGGAGAGGGAGGAAAACTTGTTAACACCAAAACTACTTCCTTACTTTTATTAACCCTGTGCCTTGTGCTTCCTGGCTCACCACTGCCTTGGGATCTGCTGGGCAGCTCATGGAGCCCCTAAATCTTCCTCTGGGCCCTGAGCAATATTGGATATACACACTTGTGGTTGATTACACTGAATTTCACATGATCACGCAACAAATGAGTCAAATCCCTCCGGATCGTTAACTGAACATCATTTTTTTATCACTTCTCCAATCTTTGGTGACATTTTAAGTCACATCCCCACAAGGACCAGGATGTTCACCAACTTCAACAATTTCTGTTTATGTGGCTTGGGTTTTAGCCCAGAAAGCTCTGGAAGTCAAGGCAGATTGGGAAGTTTTCAGCTAAAAGTTACAGGTTTCTCTGAGTGGGACTCAACCACGATCCTTGCCTTGGACAACTGTTATGGAACTCGTGGAAAATAACAGGTGGAGAGGGAATAATTCTGTGGAAAAAAATCCAGATGGAATAATCAGGAGCAGGGTAAAAACCCAACAGAGTTCACCCACCCTCAGGGGGGATGACAATTTAGGATCCCTCGGAAAGGGCACAAGCTGAAACACAGGAAATTCCACTGAAACCTGAATAAAAGCTCTTTTTTCACAGCCAAGCACTGAGGCTGTGGAGTCACCATCCTTGGAGACATCAAAGCCCAACTGGACTGTTCTGGAGGAACCTGCTCCAGTTGTCCCTCCTCCAGCAAACACTGGGCTGGATGGTCTTCAGAGGCACCTCCAACCTCAGCCCCTCTGTAGAAATATTTCCAGGGGATCCAACGGGTTGGCTACTCCACCCAGAATATTTATTCCAGTTGTTTACACCCAAAAATAAAATATGAGTATATGAAGAATAAGGAGAGTCAAAGGAGTCATTCCCCTCGTGAAAGGAAAAGCACTTAAACTGCATTTGCACTGACACAAACTCTCAACTTTCATCGTGCTGGGAAGGCAATTGTTATCCATGTCCCTTTTAGGGGAAGAATTAAGATTAGTGGGGAAATCAAACTGAAAATTAGCCACAGACAAAGCACTTCTAGAAGCTGCCTGTTAGTTTAAACAAGCAGGAACCTGAAGCCGAGTGTAAAGGTGATGGATTTCCTAAATCCTGGAAGATGCACAAGCACAGACACAAAAGAATTCTGATTTCCACATCCACATGGCCACAGGTAAAGGACATGGATACAGGACTAATATTTTCATTTACCAAAGGGCACGATTTAGTTGATGGAACAGAGCAAAACAGGTTTGACTGAAGTACTAAAAAGAAAAGGTATGTCAAGATTTCACCTGATTTTTATGCTAATTGGTTATAATTATTAACACAGATGAGCTGAATATTAAATTAGGATATATAAAAAAAGGTTTTCAAATGCATGGAAAGACTTGTCCATTACCATGTTAACAGTGCAGGAAAAGCCAGGTGCCAAATTCCAATTTATTTACTAAATATAAACGTTATAGAGCTCATCAGCAGGGACTGCACTTGCACTTGCTCAAGGCCTGCCAGAAACATTTCACCCAACCAGGATGAACTGAAACATCTGCTTTTATCACCAAAATCAAATCTAAGCAAAGGGGGATCATTTTTTACATTGGCATCAACAAGCAGAAGTGAGAGAAGGAGTAATAACCCAGAAAATAATGGTCAAAATGCCATAAACCAACTAACTTGATGTGGGTGTTGAAGTGCTCGTTTTGCACTTCTTTTTGATGCAGCAAAATACTTGCATTTTGTCTTTTCCTGAGCTCACCAACTTCCACACAGAAGGGAAAAAAATGAGGTTTGCAAAACAACTGCAACTTGAAACAGCATTTAAAACTGGGTGGCTGTAACCTCGAATCAACGCAGACTCTGTCTGCACTGAAAGCTTTTATTAGGAATTAAAATGCCCTTAAACTACTCCAGGGGATTTCTACAGGTGTTTCTGTGCAGAAGCTTTTGCAAATAGCATTTTTTTCTTTTTTTTTGAGTGAAAAACCAGTTTTACCAGAAGCCTTTCATTCTGTAGTTGAGGGAAAAAATGTATTTATAGCCTATTAGACTCAATTAAATAGCAAGGAGCATTCATCTTTCTTTGCCATTGTTCTCTCCCTCCAAGCACAGGGTAGAGTGGAATATTTTAGTCTAAATGGTCTCTCCTGATTTAGAGACATCACTTTCTGCCAAGCAGAAATCATCACAAAAGCTAGAAAGATTCAGCCTGGCTTTGTTACATGGGAGACCAAAAAGACTCTATTTTCACTCAGAATTCCACCAGGATTCAACCATCTGCTCACAAACCTGTCTCCCTTTCCTCCTTCTCCCGCTCTAAAATGAAGCATTCCCGTAATTTCATCCGGGACAAGTCCAAAGCTTTGCAAGTAGAAAATGGAGAGGAATTTTCAAGCATCAGCTGAGTGTCAATGTCCAAAACGTGACTCTTTTGCCTTCCTCAGCCATAAATCATCTGCACATCCTCACCTGAGAGAACCAGCAAAGCTGGAGCAGGAGCTTTAACCCCGGAGCCAAGTCCTGCCCTGATGAGGCCTTTACTAAATGGGTTAAATCTAATGCTGGAAACAATTCTTAAGCTCCTGTTTAAGATTCTCTTATGAGTGACCTTAAAAAAACAATCTGTATTAAGAAATCCTGTTACTAATTAGCCCCGTGTTACATCCAGTGAGGAGAAGGAGATAAGACCAAGATAAACCCCCTCAGTGAGAGAAGGAAAGTCTGTGAAGCTGCAGAGCCTCAGGGTTAATCCCAGCAATTCCCAGTGAGGGATTCCTGAGTGGAGACACCGCTGGCATCTGTTCCAGGTGGATTTACCAGTGTCTGCCCCTTCCAAAGGTGAAGAAACCCTGCACATGAACAGTTAATAAGGAAAATGGAGTCTTTTCCATGATTCACCTCCGGGCCCCATGACATTTTCCTTCGGCAACGCATTAAAATCTGTGAGGAGAACAACTCCGGGACTCGCTGAGCTCTATTAAAGGTAATCATGGCTCTTTTGCTTAGGTCCTCTCCTCTCTCTGGCTTTGAAAAGGCCACTGTATTGACCCATGTCACAAATAATGAGCTGGAGCCAGCGAGGAAAGCGCTGCATTCCCAGTTCATGTCAAACTAATCCAACGGCGTCCAGGAATAAAGCAAACTTTTGTGTCCTCTCCGTGTGCTACTGTAAGACCAGCCTGCCAGAAAAAGAGATTTCTCCTGCCTGCCAGACTTTGTGATCATGTGGGTGATAAGCAGCTGAAACATAAGATTATGGGACAACACAGTGTTTAAAAAGGCGACTGGAATCCCGACATGTGTAAATAGTGGGGTAATAATGATTGACTGTGGTAAAGTTATTGTGGAGTTCTTAAAGGAAAACTGTGCCCAGTTGTTACAGCTGGAATTTGAGAATCAAGAGAACAACTGAGGGTTTAAGAAAACAACAAAAAAATCCCAAAGGGTTTCCCTGGAGAAGGAAACTTTCCCTCTTAGGAGCAACAGGTCCAAGAGGTGAGGATGTGGAGAAGGCTCTGGAGCAAGGGGGGCTTAGAGATGCTGTACTGACACAGGCTGGATCACAGCTCCTCTTCCTAAGAAGAGGAGAAATCAGAGAATTCCTTGGTACATCAGAAAATGAGGAGAAAAAGAATGGCTTTGGCAGGATCTCACCCCACCCAGCTCAGCTCATCCTGCTACAGGAAGTGTCTTGGCCTTGGGATTCAACCTTTCCGTGGGGTGTTTCATCTCCCCAAGCTGAAGGACCTGGAAACTCACATTAAATAAAACACCTTCTTCAGTAAGAAAACAGAAGCCTTCCAGAGTGGACAGAATTGATGTCAGGGAGTAATTAGATAAACCACTTAATTAAATGGCACAGACTCAAAGACAGGGACTTCATTAAATATAAAACGCAGCCAAGTTGAATCCATAAATAGTTTCCAAAGTTTGTTCATTTTCTGGGGCCCTTTCACTACATAAACACTGAGAGCTGTACCCTTGAGAGAAGGAGAGGCATAAATCAGGCCCCAGTCAGGATAAACACCAATGCCTGGGTGTCATCCCTTCTTCCCTCTAAAAATGCACATGTCAAAGAATAAACCCAGAATTTCTCCTGCCTGTGTGATCAGCACACCTCTGGTTATTGAGCCCAAAAGCACATGGGGAGCAGGTAATGCTTTGGGGGTGTTCCTGCTCACATCCCTGAAGGGCCAGATCCCACCAAAAAGGTGGGAAAATAGGGAGAAAAGAGACAGATGCAGGAAAAAACCCAATGGAGATACTAATTAAAGGGAGAAGAGTGAGATGAGACAAGGGGAATGAAGTCAAAAAAAGGGAAGATGAAACCAATTTCTTTCAAGGAGTGACTGGATGTGGCACTTGGAGCTCTGGTCTGGTTGACAAGGTGGTGGTTGGTCATTGGACTTGATGATCTTGGAGGTCTTTTCCAACCTCAATGAATCTGTAACTCAGTGCCAGGGAAATCTAAATGACATTTTCCTGAACCACAATTTAATTCAATAAGGTGGTACACAGTAATTTTGTTTCTCTAGCTCATTAGGAGAAGGGTTGTTAGATTCACAAGGGAGAAGGGCAAGCAGATTTTCCAGCCATTGAGTGGATGGAGAATGGGGGGCTGAGCAGGGAATTATTCAGCTGAGGGGAGAAAACTAAATTCAGGACATGCTGATTTACAGACAGGACTAAGCAGAGCTGAGCCCTCACCCACAGACACACACTCTGAGTCTCTGATAACATTAAAGAGCGTGTTGTAGTCGTCCTTTAGTACTTTTTCTGTCTCTACACATCACCAGGCTGTGCTACACCCAAACTGGGACACTCCAGCAGCACCACACTCCAGGTGACAGCCTTGCCCAGGGCTCCTCCTCACAGGGACAGGACCAGCCACCTCTATCAAGTGAGGCTGATTAAATAAATGTTCAAGCAGCTCCTTCCCCTTCCTGCTTCCCTTTGCAATTTCTTCCTATTTCTGAGAGCAGCCACAGCACGGATTAAATGTCCATGATAGCACACTACAAAAACTTCAAAGAAGCAACTGGGAGTCATTCTGCTTCTGCATTAGAACCTCCTTGAAAAAGCTGCTGGTCTGCAGAGATAAGAGCACAGCTTTGATTTTAAGGCTTTTGTATGGCTTGGAGTGTTTGTGTATTAAAGCGACACAGCCTGGAGTTTTCAGATTTCACGGCGAGCCTCGAGACAACAAAGAGCACACACCTTTTATCAGGAGCACGGAGCAAAGCAACTCATGCAACACAGCTTAATATTCTGGAAACGTTCCCAAAAATATTCAACCTTTTACTTCCAGGAGTTTCTAAACAGAAACTGAAGCGAACCTGAGCCTATGTTTCTAAAGAAAAGCAGATTGGAAATGGAGAGAAATTCAAGATATCACGGGGGTTTCTGGGGGTTTTCACCCTGTGGGGAGGTTGCTGGTGAACAGTCAGTGCTGGTAGTGCCCTGGGAGATGGACTGTGCTCCAACCCAGCCTTCCCAGGGACAGGCACCCAAACCTTCCACTTGGGCATGGCTGGAGAACTGCTCAGGAACAGTGGTGCTTCCTTTGCTCCACAGCATCACTTTTAGGATCCCAACATTCCAGCACTCTGGCTCACGGTGCATCTCGGGAGAAGAGCAACATTTGCTCAGATTTGCACCAAAAGCAACACCAAATATAATTATGGTTTTTCCCCACAAACCACAGGGCTAACGAGCTGCTCCCCTCAGAGCCTTCCCCTCCCAAACCTCACAGAATCTTCTGGAAGGGACCCACAAGGATCAGCACCTGCCCCTTGGGAATAAATTCCTCAGGTTTTCCTGATTCAGTTCACTGGGAGTTACAGAACTGAGAGCTGGTGAGATCCAGTTTATTTTCTCAGCAAAAAGGGGTTGGCAGCAAATCTTTCTTGTGCTGTCACTCAGGTTTTGATTTATTATTTTCTGCATTCATTAATATTTTCCCCCAAACTCTCTGGCACTTGGTCTCTTTGGTAAGATGCTGTGCCCTGTCCTTCAGTGTTTTTCCCCTGAGGATGGATGAACTCTGTTGTTTTGTTTTGGCATTTTTTCCCCTGCTGCTAATTATTCCATCTGGATCTTTTCCACAGAATTATTCCCATCCCACCTGTTATTTTCCATCAGTTTCATAACAGTTGTCCAAGACAAGGATTGTGGCTGAGTCCCACTCACAGCAACCCCACCAGCTGTGATCTTTAGCTCATGACTTCCCAATCTACCATGACTTCCAGAGCTTTCTGGGCTAAAATCCAAGCCAGGCAGCTTCAGGGATGTTCCCACAGTGCTGCAGGATGAAGCAGTGGAAGCACCACCCTTAATCCTCTCCTGCAAGTCCTCCTCTCATCCTCTTATCCCAGAGACCAGGAAAACCCCAGGATTACTCTTAGAGGGATGTCTCAAAGGTGTTATCTCTGACTTAGCTGTGTTCACTACACCTGATTACTAAACCATGTCTAAACCCTCTCTGTTGTTCCAGCACTTCATCCCAAGGTGCAGCTGCTTTTAAACCCACGTAGGTGACACGTTCCCTCCAGGCACTGCACGATCCCAGCTACTGGATCACCCTTCCTGCTGTCATCCAGAATTATTTCCAGCCTTTCCAGCAACACTGTTCCTCTGCCAGCACTGCTGCAAACTCTATTTTGAGCATTAAAGGGATGAACTGGGGTGAAACCAAAAGGAGAAGAGCAGAGTGGAAAAATATGTTACTCGGAGTGTCTCGACAGATCGGGACAAAAATGTGAGAAAAAAATTTAGAGCAGGAAACTGGGGGGTTGTGGTTTCCCCCAGCAGAAAGTGGGTTTGTTTCTGGGCGACCGAAGTCGGGACACAAACGAAGAGTGAGAAAACAACATCTGAAAGAATCCCGGTGTCGTGAGTCAGGTTGAAAAAACGATGCCAATCTTGAGCAAAAAAAAAGGATAAAACAGGATTTGGGAATGCTGTGGGTGTGATAGAAACTAATCTAAATAGAGACAAATAAAATATCACCAGGAAATGTTGGGGGGTGGGAAAAAACCTGGCAGACACACGGGGTGAAGAGGACCGAGAAACCAATTCGGAGCCAACACATGGGTACAGCCAAAGAATGATGGCAAGGGAGGAAAAGGGACAAAAGGGAAAGCCAGCCACCAAAATCTGATTAAAGGAAAAGAAATTTTAAGAGAGACCTTTGAAGACAGGTTTGATAAGAGGCCAAAAGAAGTTAGGGGTGTTTGAGGCACACTGGGAAGCAGCTGCTGCTCAGAGCGTCTCCAGCTCCTGGTGCCCAGAAATCCTGGGGTCTGGCACTGCCTGGTGCCCTGACAGGGATTAAGGCACCACACAGAGTCCATGGATTCCCTGTTTTTGGAGAAAAGCTCATTTGGGTGGGATGAGGGCTGATAAGAACACTAAGCTGGACTTCTCTCAGAGAGGAATTGCAGTCCAAGGTGCCGATCCCTGCCAGGGTGTCTGTGCCAGCCCAGGGCTCCCAAACCAGATTAGTTCCCCTGGCTTGGCCTTTTGATTGAATCTTGGCTATTTTTAATGCATCCTATTATAGAAAGGAGAAAATCCCCTGCAAAATAAATACTGAGAGGGAGCTTTACCTTAAAGAGCTACTGATATTCCTGTATAAAACCAGGAATACCCCAGAATGGGAATCTGAGAGGAAATTCATGGGATGAGGCAAACTGGACACACGAGTGGCTCTGGGAGGCAAAAACGCTGCTTTAAGGAAACATTTCATTTCCCACCTAAGAGGCTTCACCAGAACAAAATACATAAGCAAAAAGCCCAAGAAAATGTAATTAGGGCTATTTCTGAAGTCCTTATCTCAATTTCTGAGCCCATAAATCCCCTTTCCCCTTACATGTAGGTGCACGATTTTCATAAAGTGGATTTTAGTCAAGTGGTAAATCAAATTTGCAAGAGCAATGGCTGCAGGAAATCATGATAAAATGCCTGATGTTTCCTGACACTTAAAATAACATTCTAATACGTTTTCCCAAAACAATATTCCAGTCTGTTTTTCTAAAGTTTTGCAATGAACTCTGCTGCTTGGAAATAGGGACAAACCACAGGGGGAATGAATTCAAATACAAAATTATGTAATGAAAGTTTCCATTAGACACAAATAGGAGCGATTATATTTTTAAAGAACTGCAGATTAAGCTACCTGAAAGTGAAATCTTTAATCCCAGCAATCAAACTGAGAGAGAAAACTGAGTTTATCCTGATTTTATGGGTAAAAAGGAGAACCTTCACCACCTCCATCCACACACAGATTTCTGGGGAGCTGGTATAGAAAGATCCTGGATTTCTCTTCCATGAAGGTTATTTTGGTCCCTATTCAAGTTTCACATGGACATGAGGAGCTACAGGCTATTTTTTGGTGCCAGGATGATCTTTATCCTGCTATTTTTACTTCTCATTGCCAGGCTTTTGCCCTTGGCACAGCTTTCCCACTCCTGTTCCTCCCTCAATCTCAGATTTTTGGCACCTTTCCCCAGAGCATCCCAGTTTATTCTCCTTAAATCCTTTAACAACTTTGAATTTCTGGGCTCAACATTCCAGTGTGGCCTCGACACTGTTACCCAACCTCGTGTATTTTTTCCACAATGAGGCATTTTGAATAATAAACTGTATTTTACAGGGTTTTTTGTGGCAATGATAGGTTAAACATGGTAGGACTTGATGTAAAGGCCTTTCACTGCTGATTCCTGGTGGCAGCTTTTTGCCTTTCTCAGTGTTATGGCTCCTAGGAATGAAATAAAATAAAATAAAATACATAAATACAGGGTCAAGCAAAATGCTGTTAAAATATTTTCATAGTTAGGTGTCCAAGAAATAATCTGATTTTCACTTAGAAACCAAATCAGAAACCCATTCATTCAAACAATACCTCGTGTACTTTTTGTAGGGAAATCAATTCCAAGAAAAATCTGCACTCTCTGTTCTTCTCTTCCCAAATATTGCCACAATAACATAATAATTTTCTTTCTAAGAGGACTAGCCCGTGCTTCAACTTTGAAAGGCCTCTAATAAAATAATTTCTGTGCAATTTCTCTGAGAATTCATCTGGAAAATGACATGAGCTGTAAATACGACAGGGAATTCGGGGTAAATCCCATCTCTAATGTCCCAGCATTCCTGGGACTGTTTTCCTTTCCATTAAAGGTGTTTTGCCTAAAAACTTACACCATGTTTGGCATTTTAAATTTTGAATAAAACACAAATGTTGTAACCAGAAAGAAGGGAAGCAAAAAATTCCCCTTAATTCTTTCCATAACTTTTTTTGAACCTTCTTATATTTATTTTGGTCAGCACCAGCTCCAGCGATCCCAGGTGACACAGGGGAAAACCTGGTTTAAATTTCTGCATCCTGGGGCACTGGGATCAGCACAGAATATATTTGATTTATGCCAGAGGTAGAAAATGGAGGGTTTTGCCCAGACAGACGCGGCGACTGCGACTCTCGCGGAGATTTAGGCCTGGAAATGGGAATATTTGACTTTTTTCCCCCAGTTCCTGACCCTTGGCAAAATGGCTTTGGTTTCTTCATTAATTTGTTGCAAAGGAGCAGGTCAGTGCTGCAAAGAGCCAATTTTTCCAAGAAACAGGTTGGCAATTGTGGGAAAAAATCCAATATTCCCACGTCCAGGCCTAAGTCTCCACAAGAGTCGCCGTCGCTGCATCTGTGTGGGCAAAACCCTCCATTTTCTACCTCTGGCATAAATCAAATATATTCTGTGCTGATCCCAGTGCCTTTTCTGACTGGAATAAATACTTGGAGGCATTATCTTGGATTTAAAAATGGAGGGTTTTTTGGCCTGCCTGAAGGCTGTGAGGCACCATTATGTGTTGCAGTGTAAAACCCTGCTTTGAGCTTTATTGCTGGTTTGCCTCGTTCTGTGGAATTAAAGAGCTCAGCCAGGGCACAGAAAGACAAAACCAAGGCCATAAACTGCTTAAATCAGAATCACAGAAGAATCTGGTTAGAAAAAGTAGTGGCCATGATTAAAAACTTCCTGGAATTACAGGAAAATTGAAGGAAGCTACAGAGCAATGGTTTGAACAAAACAGAAAAAATCTGATTTATTCCTAAAGCTCAATTAAATAGAGGGGAAAAAATCTCATTGTCCTGGAAAGAACATGATAAATTGTGGGGGAAATTTATAGATAGCTTCTAAATAAAGTGGTTGGAGCATTCCATTCCTGGAGGTATCACATTCCAGGGGAATCATTATGGGCAGCATAATTTAATTAATTTTTTCACCACTGCATGCATGCAGGTAGATGTAGAACTGAAGGAAAAGCCAGCCTGCCTTAACTGTAACTCATAAATCAAATTAAACCCCACTGTCTTGAAACCACTGGCACAGAAAATGCTTTATAAATAGATAAGAAACCCTGAAGTTCACAGATCCTTTTTCAATGAGGAAGCAACAACAAATATTATTAATACCAACATCCTATCCAGGGTTTTGTTTGCTGGTTTACTTTAGATGGGGGGGATGAGGGGGGAATGACAAGGTCCCCCTTTGATGTGTCCTTTTCAGTGTTTTCTTAGGAGACATTTTTGGAAGTGGTGTCACAAAAAGGGCAGAGGATGTTTGTACATTCTGTATTCGAAAATGGAATTATTGTGCCCTGGAACAAACAGCAACGCTTGATGTTCAAAACACACACTTCTCATGGCAGCTGCCAGAGCAAAAGTTGGAATAGCATTCAACCCATAAACATTCCTGGTCCAAAACCCACCCTCTGGTAGGTTTGCACAGTCCCACTCACATCAACCATCTGCAAGGAGAGGCAGGGCTGGGACCTTGGGAGACAGACACTGAATAGATTTAAAAAAAACCCCAGAATTAATATAAAACTGGAAAAACCCCAATGATTAAATGATAAACGATTAAAACCCGAGAACCCCTTAAAATGCAGGTGGTTTGGGAGAAGAAGGAACGTGGGAAGACAGGAATGTGACCAGACAAAATTGAGAAAACACACAAGAAAAAGCCCCGTGGCCACATTTTTGTTCAGCAGCCGCAGTGTTTGCCCACACAGATGCAAGATAAGCTTCATTTAACACCAGTTATCCTCACCAGGAACACTCCTGCTCCCTCCCACCACCAGGCACACATTCCCATGGCACTCACATTACACCCAGGAAAAAGTGGCCAAGGATTGCTCTGTGTGAATAAATCCCACGTTGCTCCTCAGCTTTGTTTCCCCTGCCACTGACTCCAAATATCCCATCATTTACTAGGAAGGGACTTTAGGAAGAGCCCTCATAATTCTCTATGTACCCAGCAGCAAATTTGTAGCAGTAAAGCTTCTCATCATCACTGCTGGTGCTCTTCTGGCCAAGAAAGCTTCCAAAGGAGTGTTGGTTGGACTGAAACACTTGGTCCTGTTTCAGGAAGCTCATTTATTGAGCCTACCCAAAATACAGAGCTTTGTTGTGGGTTTTAATAAACTCTTTTCTTTCCTAATTGCACTGTATGTTACACACTTCCAGTGTCCAATACACAGCACAGGATTAAAGCAGCATAAAGGAAAACCAACTTCAGGGAATGGTACACACAAATTACCTTTATTTTCCTTTCAGGGCAACCTGATTCGGAGGGGGATATGAAGAAACACAGAAAAGTGAGTTTGCCCAAAGGGCCTGATCGAAGCTTAGTCCTGTGAGACTGGGAAACTGTTCTTTACAGAGAGAAAAGAAGAAATCAGATGATTATTTTGGGAATTTCAGTAGGGAAGGAGTAGGGATAGAACAGAGTAGACACACCTGCACAGAACACACCTATGGATAAATGCTTTTCTATCAGTACAGTCCATTCACAGCCCTGGTCTCTACTAACCACCACCTCTCCTTCATGAAGAACAAAACCAGCAAAGCCCAAATATAAACCAGAAGTTCAGTAGGTCAGGATAATACAAGAATTGCTGCATTTCTCCTAAATAAAGAACCTGAGACCAGAGACCTTAAGCAGGGGAGATAAATTTATATACAGAGACACATATATGAAGTTATCTCACCAGTTGGCAGGATTTTGGGGGCAGTGACACTGGCACGGTTCAGTAACTGCTGACAGCTGTAAAATAAAGCCCTGCACTAGGCAAAAAGAGAGAAGAGGAGAAAAAAAAAAACCCTGATAAAAGAATAGGAAGTGATTTATGAGTAAGTGGAGAAAAAGTCCTGTGGTGCATTTCTGAAGGTCAGTACCTGGGAGAACTGCTAAAGGCCCTGCCAGGTAACACAGCAGAACGAAAGGAGGAGAGGGAAGAACAACCTGGCTCAGCAGGGCTGGGAGATCAGAGGGCACAGCTGGGCCATGGACAGCAAGAACAGGAGCCTGAGCTGGGCTGCTCCTGACAGAGCTCTGGGCCTCGACAGCAACACAGGAAAAAAGAGCCTGGAACCAGATGGTTTCCATAAAAACCTGGCCTTCTGCAGCTGCTGCTGGGGACCTGCAGGTCTGGAGATCTGGTGGAGGATAAGGNCCTGCCGGGATCAGCTGCGATGCTGGAGGCAGATGTGGGGCCTCCCTCACACGAGGGAACCCTCACAGAGTTTTAAAAGCCTCAAGTTGGAGCAAGATACCTGATGTAAATGCTCTATTTATTACATATATATATATATAAGTCAAAATACAATAATAAATTTGGTGTAAAAGCCACTAAAACTGGAAGGAGAAGGACAGAGCAAAGAAATCTGAGAGCAGTTATGAGCAGGTCTCATCCACAGTTGCTTCCCAGGCTGGGCAGCAAAAAATTTCAGGGAATTCAAAAGGATAAAACTGTAACCTGTGCAGGACTGGTAAGATGAGTAGGATTATCAAATAACACATCAGTTAATGGGTCAGCTTAATCATAGAATCATGGAATCAATAAGGTTGGAAAAGACCTTTAAGATCATCCAACCACCCCAACCCAGCACCACGTTCACAGTTAAACCATGTCCTCAAGTTTTTTGTACACCCCAGGGATGGTGATTCCACCACTGAAGGTATTTTATTCCCAGGCAGGATCTTTATTTACTTACAACTCCCTGTACTGGGTTTGTTCTTCGTTTCAGCTCTAAGTGCACGTGGTGAGTTCTGGGCTCAGGTTGGCAGCTTCAATTACTGCCTTGTTATTTTACACCATTTCAGCTAATTCAGGCTAATCAAAAGAAATTGCCCTCCAAGTAACAGCTGCCTGCACAACTCACACACACCACGGAGTGTTTGGGGAAAAGCCACAACATTATTAATAATAAAGCATGAAAATAAGGAGGATAAAGAAACTTCTACTTAAAAATAAATGGGTGATTACAAGTAACTACCTCCACACATTCAAATTGTTATTCCCCTCAGGAACAGCTTTCTCACAGCTTATTCAAATTCACATATTGTCTCTGTGGTAGATGCAGCATTGGAGAAATAATTATAGAAGATGACAAATAAGGTAAATTGTGCCCAAGCTGTGGCTATAAACCAAAAAAAGCTGTCTGCTTCGTGGTGGATGCTTGCAGGCATTTATTAAGAAAGTTCAGAGGTTAATTCAATAAATATAAAGGTGTTTGCCAGTTTTAGAACCCGTGTAACATCACTGTCCAATAAACCACAACCCCCAGCATCTACAGAGCAACGTAATTTACCCCAGCAAAGGGAAAATCCTGCTCCAAGCCCTTCCAGAGAAGATGCAGAAGTTAAAATTTAATGAACAGACTGCAGAAAAAGGGTTTGGGATTTACTGCTTAAATGAAATAGCTGGTTAACTGTGAGCTCTTGGGTGGCAGGTCCTGAGCTGGGAGATTAAAGCCTTGAGAAGGAGGAGAAGTTTGGAGCCAAGGAGGCTGCTCAGGTTTGGTGATGATGAGGATGATGAGGAGGAGGATGCAGGTTTTGATTCTGGTCACATCACAAACATCTCAGGCTCCTGGCTAATCACAGGGATGATGCCACTGATGCACTAAAAAGCCATTACACCCTCTCCTGCTTCTAGCAGCAGCTCCACAAACAGTCGGTATTTATTACTTTTTCTCCACTTCATTAAAGATGGGTTATTACAGAAGGGAAACAACTGTAACTGTTGTTTACATCAGCCCAGAAATACAGTTTTATGGACCAGAGGGAACACAAGTTAAATCACCGGAATTCTGGAAATGAAAATACAAACTGGTTGGCAGAAGGTATCCCTGACTGTAGGCAAAGTGGTGCTGTTTACTGACACACCTAAAGGCTGAATCCCAGGGAAAACAGGGAAATAAATTGTGATTTGGGAAGGGAGAGAATCTCTAATTAGATATTTCCTCTCAGGGGTCCCATCACTACCCTCAGACATCCTCTCTGCTGCCTCCAACAGATGATGAGCTTCATCAGGAGAATGGAGTGAAGATGAAATCACAACCCTGCATTTCCATTTAATCAGATGAAATTATTTTTTTTCTTCTGTTAATGCAAAATTAGCAGCAGATTGTGCTTTAAACTGCTGCTGGGAGAGGAAAAAAAGTCCAAATGAAATCTAAAGCTACAGCTAAAAGTGGGAATAGCACAGAAAGTGAGTGTGGGGGAAGCGTGGGACACGCTGCAAGGATGAGAAACTGAACTCCAGCATTTCTGAATTTAGGGGATTACAGCCCTAAAAATGCCTTTCTAAACATCCTTACAACATTTTGAGCAAAACTGTAGATTAAAGGGCATTTCCCTACACTCACTATATTTGGGAGTGCCTTTGGCTCTGCAGCTGCACAGTTTATTGAGCACATACTGTACAATGCCTAAAAATCATTAATCATGGAGGTTTTATTCTTGACAAAACCTAAAGTGGCCAAACTGCTGCTGACATGACTCACATGTCAGGTTTTTCTCCCTAAATTTATAACGGCACAAACATTTAACAAACAGATTTCAGAAACCAAATGAAAACCTCAGAACTAAGGGTGCTGGGACAGAGGCAGGATTTGAATTTCAGATGTAATTTTTGCTCCAGGTGGGAATGCAAAAACATTGAGCATTTTGAATGTACAACTGATATTCCTAAATGTGAACGAACTACAGAGAGAGAGTAAAAGATGTGCAGGACATCCCTGTTGTAGACAGTGAGAAGGTCCCCCCTGAGCCTCCTTTTCTCCAGGCTGAGCCCCCTCAGCTGCTCCTGGTGCTCCAGACCCCTTCCCAGATCTGTTCCCTTCCCAGGACACACCCCAGTCACCTCCCAGTCACAGTGTCACCCTTTTTTAGCTGCAACAAAATCTATTTACACATCAGAGTAACAGGTAAAGTTGTGTCCTGGTTCTCTGAAGCCCATTTGGGATTTGGCAGGGAGGGAGCAGGAGGTAAAAGCTCCCCCAAGTCAGGAGAGCTGTGCCTGTTCTGCCAAGGGACAACACAACCACCACATCGAGCTGAAAGGGGGACATTAAAGACAATTCTGCACTGTTCTCCCTGGGAAATTCCAAAATGACACCTGGAATGAGCCTGCAGCAGGGCTGCCACAGCCTGGAAATCAGGCAGCTGAAAGGCTTTGCTGGGCCTGGGTTTTTACTCCAGTCTAACCTCGAGATGCTAATTTGATAGATGTGATCTCCATTTAATACAAAAGAACTAAAGGGTAGTGAAAAGAAGATTTTTTTTTTGTTGGTTTTTCTTTAATGTTCTCCACAACGAGGCTGCTGCTTTAACATCAGCCATGGATTTCCTGGATTTAGGAAGACCTCCCATTTATCCATTTCAGGAAGACAAGAACTTGCCCCTTTTGCCACAATTCCACTGCTCCAGCAGCCTCTTGCCTCTCCAGTGCTACTCTTGCAATGCAGCATTTAAAAACCAGAGATGAAAATTCACTCTATAAAATCTCTCCAAAGATGGAACAACTGAAAAGTGGAAGGAAAAGTCTGGCTGTAGTTCCAGGCATGAACACCCTGCATTCAGTAACTCCTCTTGGAGCCCACTCTTGTTCCTGATCCTGAAAGCACTGGTTGCTGCTCCAGAATAGCCAAAAAGGCAGGATGAAGCCACTGTTTTAGGAGTTTCTTGCCCCAAATGTGGGATTTCTCCCTCTGTCCAAGCAAAGGAACCCACAGCAGCATTTGGGGACACACTAAGCCAGGAGTGACCTGTTAAAGACGCTTCTGACAGTGATGTGCCCTCAGTGCCAGCACAATGTTGGTGCTCTCAGGGTCTTTGACTACATTAATTATACCAAAAACTTCATTAAAATTGCTTGTGCCCTTTACACTTCATCAAGGACCAGTAATTTACAGCCATAATTTGAATACTGTAGATATTACATCAGTATAAACAACGTGGGCTCTAAGATATGCATCCCCTTTTCCTCTGTCTGATATCACATATAAATAATAAATCCAGCTTATGTAGTGCCAGGCAAGCACTACACAGGTCCTTGCTTTACAACTGCAACAAAATTTATCTCTCAAAAGCTCTTGTCTCTTTGAAGTCAGAAGTCAAAGCAGAGAAAAGCAAAAGAGTTTAAAGATAAATGAGGTGCAGCCGTTTCCAGAAAAGCTGGAGGGGGAGATTCAGGAAAATGCTCTCCTTGCTTTTTGCTTCAGAGAAACCAAACCTACTTGCTTTGTTGTTTTTGACAGCAGTAGTAAAAAGGAGATGATTTGTTTGGGGAAGTGGGGGTGGGAGTTGTAGAGTATTTTGGGGACTTGATGTTCTGTAGCCCTTCATGCCAATCTGGAGCCTGGAAGTGGCACAGAGGAGACAGGATTTGTTATCCCAAGAACAACATTCACTCAGCTGCTGCCAGAATCACTTGGAGAGGGACAATTTTCTCTGCTGCATTTCTCCATTTTTTGGTGATGCCACAGGAACTGTCAGGATTTATGTCTGCTCTGAACATGCCTGTGAGGGGACCAGGAGAAACAGTGAGCACTGACAGGCTTTAATCTACACAAGGACATTAATATTATTACTGCAAAAACAAAGTAATGGGCTTAAACACCACTGCTGGAGTCAGGACATGATATAAAAACGACAAACCTTGGGTATACAAAATCAGATCCCCAATAAATCCTCATGAATATGATCTGTTTTCATAAATTCTTTATCAGTGCAAGTCTGGCACTGGTTTTTATTGTGGTGCTATTCCAAATATGCACACAAATTAAATCAGCTTCAAAATCTTGGTCCTTGGTTTTACACTAATTACTGATATGGGTCCACCATGGAAAACATCACCAGTTACTCAGGGAAAATGCAACACCACCCAAATGGATAAACTGGGCACAGCCAGGCTTTCTATCATTCCTTATCAGCTTCCACAACCAAAATCCACCCCCAAACTGAAGGCTCTTGGAAAACTCACCCCCCAAGATGTGCTGTGTTCACCTACATGGGACCAGGGAACACTTTTGAAGCCAATTTACCACCAAAAACCTACCAAGGCAAAGATTTCCTGCACAGACAAGTTCTCACCTGGAGAAATCATACAAAGAAAAATGATGTTATGGCCCAACAATCCAGCACTCCTTCACCCAGGACAGGCAGCCCAGGAATTTGTAAGGCATGAAATATGTGTGTACACAGCCTGAGAACGCTCCCTGAACAGCCCAAACACCAACAGTCGGTGCCAAGATCGGGAATTCCAGAGAAATGACACTTCTCCAAAGGAGGAGACACGCTCCTGCAGAACTCCAGGCTCCATCCCTCACCTCCCTGAGTGCAGGTTCACAGCTGGTTCTGCATTATGAAAAGGATTTTGGCACCGACAGCCCCGTTCCAGCCCGGTCCCACTTTGTCACCCTGGTGTAGACAAGCAGATGCACTTCCAGTGACAACTCCCACTGTAACTGCTGACAGCACAGAGCTGCTGCTTTGCCAAGAGCAAAAGTGACACTTTAAACCACTTTCCATAAACCTTAAAACCTCAATAATTTACTCCTGCTCTGGTATCTGAAGCATGTTGATCAGCAGCTCCCGTCCTTCCAGGAGGAAGCTGTCAGGCTGATTAATATGAATATAAAATTACACTATTAATACTTCCCAAGGGCAGCTTTTTTGCTGAATATAGACTGTCAAGAGCTGCTCCACTGGATTTTAACCTGCAAACTGCCATGAACTCCATCAATGAAGGGATGTTCCCCTTCCATGGTCAGGAGAAATGCTGAGGCAGGAAAGGGGTGAGGGGTTTGCACCAGAGGGAAGAGGAAAGGAGAGCACCAGGAGAAATAACAGCTCTTTTAAGCTGTTTTTTTAAGAAAGGAAGATTTAACTCTTTGCTTTCTCAGAAAATGAAGGTAATAAGAGCTGCCCTCCCTTGCAGGGACACCACAGCTGGGAAGAAAAGAATGGGATGGGATGGTTCAAGGGAAAGGTGATCTTATCCCAGTATAAAATTCATGTGTTACATCCAAATTCCAAATATCCACGCAGCCCATGATCCAAACCTTGGCATTTCTACCACAGAAGGCCAATCCCCGACATTTTAATATATATTTTATTTATATTTGTGAATATATGTACTAGTATATACATATACATGTGTACTAAAGGGTCTCTCAGCATCCACCTCTAAAGAATGGACAAGGCAACTAAAATAATCAGAAGGCCAAAATAATGGGACATAAGAATTTTAGTGAAGTCTGGAGAGTTTAAAACCCTCCTGTGAATTTTAAGCGTTGGTAACACTCTGCTGCCCGTGGTTTTCCTGCTGCTCTCCCTCAGGAACACGACAGATTCTCATATATTAGTATATTCAGTTCAGTGCAACAAATCTCATCCATCACAGTCAGCTTGACAAGATCTATTTCCCTGCAAATCATGCCTGAAAGATGAGGGCCAGTTATTCATAACTCTGTTTATGGGTGCAAAGCACCTTTAATAATGCACTATATTTGGGCTTCACCAAGGAGTTACAACTCAGTTGTGAAGCCAAGGTGTATTTTATATTTAGGACCTGTGACAGAACTCCACTGAAAACAGGAACTGGAAATAGTTCTCCCCCCCTTCAAAAAAAATCCCCATAAAGCAGGGCACCCATTTCATTTCAAGGTCATCACTGGGCACTGTTTGATGTTGTTGTCAGGATGTTGGAGCCGAGGAGAAGGAATTTCTCCTTTAATTTAGCAGTCAGTTCTGCTCAGGGCATGGGAGAAAAGTCGGCTCTTTATATAACCACAAAAATGCTCTTCAAAGAAAAACAGCTTCAGCTGCAAAGGAACTGGGACATTGGTCAAGAACAGTCTAGAAACCAACTGGGAGCTATTTCAGGAGGCAAATTCTCCCACAAACTCAGTGCAGGGTTGAATTTGTAACCCTACAACAGAGCTGGATCTCAGATCTGGTGCTGGCAAGAAGGTTTTCAGCCACTTTCCTCCAGCCCCTGCCTTCCTAAGCCTGGCTTGGAAAGGTCACTAAAGCCACCTCACAGTTTTCACTCCATTAACACAAACACTTCCCTCAAGAGCCCAGAAATAGAAATGTATTTCTATTATTGAAAGAGATACATCTTTCATGGTGAGTGAACACCTTCAGGTGTTCTCCTGTCTCACCTCCAGCCTAATGGACCGGCACCAGAGCACTTTCCCTTTCTGCCTTCTCAGCTGCTCCAAGATAAATATTAATGGTAAAGGATGGAGAAAACACTCCAGTGACTCCTCTGCAGTTTCTTCAGACTAAATAAGCGCTTTAAAGTGGGTTTTTTTTCCCCACCAGATCTTTTCATCTGAACGTTTTCTGGGCTTTGCTTGGGTTTCTCCTCAGTGATATTTAAAGATTATACAAAACTGGGTTTGAAGTTCGTGGGGAGAGCAGCTCCGGGGCCTCTGTGGAAGGAAAATGCAATTTGTGTAAAACCTTTCTTGGAAAAAAAACCCAAACAACACCTCTGAGGGGTGATTTTGTACTTCTGAGTGTTCACCCTCTGGTCACTGATGTGCCAACACACCTTTACTCTGTGAGTAAAGGATACTTAATCCCTTACTCTATGAGTAAAGGATACTCATGCCCCCAGAAAGCATTTGCAGTGACCACGTGTGCTAATACAGGGGAAATACAGAGAATAATTCAAGGCACAGGTCTGTTAAATATCTATTTGCAAATATTACACTGATGCTCTTAATGGGGGATGGAGGCAAGATGGATGTTGAACATCCACTGGCAATCACTCACTCCTGTGGAGGTTTTTTCTTTAATTTTATTCTTTCATCAAGGCTTTTAAGGTTATACCTTTCTTTCCTGTAATAAGTAGAAAATTAATGAAGTAGACTAAGGCAGCACAAAACACCTGCATGGTTTGAAAGCAGCAGCAAGGCCCAGTATTTCCTCCTCTCCTCTGAGCACACAAGATGATTTAGCAGAGCTCACTCCCTGCTCCCCGGGATGAAATAGAGTCTAAATCCCCAAGTAAATGTAAAATGAATAGTCTCTAGTCTGCACATTCCAAAAATAGCCCTCATGTACATTATGCTATGAATAATTCCTCAGTTTAGGAATACTGAAGTGCCTTTTAAAAGTGAGAAAGCAGAGTCTGCAATTTGGACAATGATATAGCTGGGAGCACTTCTGCTCACAGGGGCCAAGCCTGGATCATTTTCCTTTAATAGTGCTGCTGCCAGAGCTCCATTTCTCAGCATAATTTGCTCTCTTTGATATAATACTTCACACATCCATATTCATGGAGAACACCAAGGGGGTGTTTTCCATTCATAACTCACAGCTCTCTTTATACCTGCCAATAACTCCACCCCAAGTCAAGAGAGAAGGGGATGGTCTTGGATAATCAGTCTGTCCATGAGGGATGGGGGTGCTGGAATGCAGGAGGAGGGGACGAGCTGCAAACAGGACATCCAGACTGGTTTGGGATTTCAGCCTGCCCCAAAAAGCAGCAAAACAAATTATTTTAAGAGACTTCCATAAAAATGAGCTCAGTAAACACATATTCCAGATGTGGACTGCATCATTTTGGAGATGTATAAACACAAAGCAATTGCTTTGGTTCAAGACAGACAAAATACCCTTGAAAAACTGGTTTAAACGGGAGAGAAATAAATCTGGCCACTTATTTGAATCACCACGTTAATTAGGAGCTTGTTTTCCTTGCAATAATTGCATATTGATCATGGCAATTTCAGCAGAGGAAGCTGGAGAGATGGGTTAAACACGTGCCAGGCAGTGCCAACACCACTGATTTCATCTCATCTGGAAACAAAAGCCTTTTTAAGATGAAACTCTGCTGTTAGTCCCTAAATTTCTCATCTGATGAACTTAACAGCTACTTAAAAGCAACTTAAGAGGTATGTTTTAATTCACAGCTAATTGCCCAAAGGCTTCTTAATTCCTTCCTTTCTTGGGAAGTGGGACAGGGGAGAAAGAAAAATCCCGAGACTATGTCCTTTAAAACAGGACTTTGTGGCTCAAAGAACATCACTCTGTAAATAGTATAAATGTTGTGCCGTGATTCCTCACCCAAGAAAGCCCCAGGCAAAGGCACCTGACCTGGTGCCAGCAGCAGGACATCCCTCCATGCCACACTTGAGCAGCTGAAAAAATATAACACAGGAGAACCCAGGGAATGTATGGCCAAAAAAACCCCCCAATTCAGTGAGAATTCTGTTTAAAAGAGCAATATCCAAGTCCCAGGTGGTGGCATCTCTTGAGGCTGATGTGTGGTGAGCATTAATAAATCAGATTATTCTTGCAACAAATTAAAGGAAAATGAACGTTTATGTAAGAGATGCACCAAAAAGGACTCTGAACGGTGATGTTGCTTCCCACAGCTCTTGCATAGTAACAGTGTCAAAAAGCCACTCTCTTTTCAGTTCTTCTTTTCTTCTGAAAGCCACAATTATTCCAACAACCCAACATGCTCTGCCCCAGCAATTTGTAAATGAAAAACTGAGATGTTGCTCATTAAGACAGGCAAATTAAAAGTGACTGTATTTGTCAGGCTGGCTGTGCAAAGGGAAGGAAAAGTGGATGTTTCCCTCCCTGAACATCACTGAAACAGGCTCCAAGCTGGAATTTTAGCTGCTTCTGGGAGTTATTCCCAACAGCTGCTGTCAAACAACTTTTTAGCTCTTTCAAAAAATATTAAGTTCTTCAACAGGAAAGAAAAAGGGCATAAAGTTAAAACTACCCACCAAAAATTGTAATTAAATTGCTGAAGTTTTATTAAGACATTCTAAGTGTGAGCAAAAATAAATAAATCAATCATTCTCCGTTTCAGGTCAGAAAATCACTGGATATTCTGAGTTGGAAGGGACCTGAGTACAATAATTGGGATGTGGCTCAGAGAAATCAAAGGAGGGAGGGAAAGCACGTGGGATTTTGGGATCTTCAGGGAACCAGCTTGAAAACGGGGCCTGCATCTCCTTGAATAGTTCTGATAATTAATTCCTGCTGGTGATGGAGGGGGAGAAACAATTCCATCCCATTCTGCCTCTGATATTCTTTTCCCTTGCCCACCAATCCCACACTTCAATATCCCCTTGGAATCCCTCATAAAAACACCCATAAATTGGAAGTGACAGATCAAACAAGATTAATCCAGAGGGCGCATCCAGGATAAGAAAGATTCCTCTTGCACTTTTCTGTGGTTTTGTTTTAAAAGTTTGTTTGGTGTGAAACAGGAGGGCGATCAGTTGCTCGGGGCAGGGAATGTTGTTGTAAATAATGAACCATTTAGTGGCTCAAGCAAACAGTTGAAAACCCCACACAATAGGAGTAATTAGCAGGCAAAATAAATGTACCTTCAGGGAGCTGCAGGAGGAAGTGGAGCAGGTTTTCCTGCTCGTTTGGGGGATGTCTGGAAGCACTTCCCAGCAGGTGCAGCCAGCCCTGGAGGTACCTGGCAGGATCCAGCTCTGGATGCAAGGATGGGGTGGGAGCTCTGACACAGACACTGCCCGTGGGACACGAGGGAGGTTTGTAAAGTGTCTGGTTGATGGCTTTGTGCTGCCACATCCCTGTGTCCCTGGATTATAGCGTGCCACACTCGGAGCTGTTCCTCACCTCCCATCACTAATTCATTCTCCTCAGGCGGCTGCTCCCGCTCCACGCAGGAGACAGTGCTCTTCCCTAATAAAATTAAAACCTTTCCCTCATCCATCCTGGGTATTTTTGTTCTCAGTGTTCAAAAAATAACTTTGTTATGCCTAAAAAAAAAAATCTGTTGGTTTAGTTGCTAATGTTTTTGCTGCCCTAAATCTATTCAGGGCTCAAACCATAATCAAAATTTAAAGCAATAACAGGGCTTGTCCCTTCCTATCCAAATCTACATCAGAAGTTAAAATGGGTGGATTTATAATCCTTTAGGTGACACAGTAGGTTTAAAATTAAAGTAGCTCTTATAAAAAACTGTATTATTTTTCAGTTTGGCCATGCCTTCTGGAAGAAAAGCAGCAATTACCAGCTACCCCTCCCTGCAAAGCTTGGGAAGCCTATTCTGCTCTCCTGAAAGATGAGAAGATTAGAAACACCTCCTGCATGCAAACCTGCCCAATAAATCTCATTTTTCTTCTCACTGTTTTACATGAAGATGATTTAGGAGCAAACAGAAAAGCAGCAATAAATGTATTAAACATAAAAAATACGTCCCACAATGAGCAAGTCCTGGCTGGCTCCTGGAACCCAAAATCACCCTTCATCACAGAATCATCAAGGTTGGAAGAGACCTTCAAGATCATCAAGCTCAACTGGAAAAAAGGTCCTGATCCTGCAGGATCCCCATTCTGAGCCTGCAGAGGTTACACTGACCCCTTCCCAGTACCCAAACTCCAGGGATTTGCAGCCCAGCCTATTTTCCTCTTTTGGAATGACAGCAAACTCGGCTGGGCCACCCCCCAAGTGCCCCAGTGACATAGATGGTTCTTCCCAGAATAGATGGGAAGGGAGCTGGGGAGCACCTCAGAAATGTGGGGAGAAAACAAGGGCCTGAAACCAGCCCTTCACTTGCAAATAAATCCTGTGTATGGTCCTTGTAAAACCAGCCATGGATCTGCCTGTTCCCAGATTCCTGCCAAAAATCCCATGAAATGCAAATCAGCCCCGTTTTCTTATTTCTATGTATTCCCTCACAGTAATAATTAAACCCCACATGAATTTTCAGTAATAAAACCACTGGGTTCTGTGGTCATTTTTCTTATTAGGATTATTCCTAATATAATCCTCAGCCTCTTGGGAGAAAGTACATGGAGATGGCCAGGGACAGTCACTCCTCCACCCCACCTGGGTGGCCCTCCCTGGGGAGAAACTGCTGCTCCCACCTCCCCAAGTTCCAAAAGTCTTTTAAAAAGGTGATTGTGCTCGATATTTAGTCAATATTTACAGTCAGTATTTAGTCTGGGGTAAGAATTGGCTCATTTAACACTTCTCTGCCAATATTGCCCCATTTGCTGTTAGGACAGGGATGGAGTGAAATCCCACATGGAGACTCCCAGGAGAACTTAAATTTTGTGCCTCAAAACTTCCTTCATCAGGAATTGTTGCATGTGACTAAAGATGGTTTGCACTGATAGAAAGCTCAGTTCTTGACTGGCTTTAGGCCTTAGTACAACTTGCCAAAGAACAGGTATCATGTAATATTGTAATCACTTCTGGTTAATTAAGGGACCCAAAAGATCTCTCTCTGAGATCCTCCAAAATCAGACTTCACTGCAGTGAGCAGGAAGGTGGGAAGGCCAGAGGATTTCACAAGCACAATTAAAACCCAAGGCAGCCTCTTTTCACTGTGTTTTACACCAAAAATTATCACTGATGGGCTGTAACTGTGATCAGCCCCAAAGCTTTGCTCTGCATCCTTCCCCCAGTGCAGGAGGACAGACACCTGGGCTGCTCTGTGCTTAGAAACTGCAGAGTGAAAAAGACAATTTTCATTCCATCAATTAAGTGGTTTATTCCCCAAATCCCCATTTTACATGGATGATAACACTATTTAGTGTTATGAGGAAAGGAATCAGGAATTTTAAGATCCTGTATTAGGAATTTTGAGATCCTGTAATGCTCTGCTTGGGGCACTAAATAAGGAAATCAGGCAGGGACAGATATTTTTAAGTTTCTGGGTTCTAAAAGATACAGATGGGTGACTGTCTCAATCCTGTTTAACTAAATTAGGTATACAGCCACTTGGTGACTATCTCAGAAAATAACTGCCAGGCTGTATAAACACCCAAAACATTCTGTCATCAGTTTATCTGTTCCACAGTCAAGCTTCACATTCACCAAACCTGCTGTGGAACTTCTCTGCTTTGCATTAATTAATAAACACAGCTTCCAATTAAAAAAAATGCAACAGAAAACGTATTGCAGCCTCATCCATCACCTGTTTTGGCTGCAGTTAATGATGTCAATTCATCTTTTTAAGCCACAGGTACTAAGCCAAGGATCCAGAGTTACAGCTCCCTCCAGCCACTCAACACTTGACGTGCATTAAGAAGAATATTTCCGACTGCTCTCATGGAAAAATCACCACAGTTTCAGCTCAGCAGCCTAAAACCAAGTGTCCCCACAGGAAAACAAACTTCCACGTTGATGTAGAAATGAGCTTTGTTAGGTCTGATGAGACCAATTGTACAGTTAACCACACACACACACAAAAAATCCCTGTTTTGGGTTATTCATTGAAAAATTGTTTGTTTAGAAGGCACAAATTTTTGGGATCAATGTGCCTCTGTTTTAACCTGAACTGAGGTATCTAAAGGCCTGTGTTGGTATTTGTGGTGCCAGGAAGTTCTTTTCTCCTGGTTTCACAGATGGGGAAATGGAGCACATGGAAATGAAATACCCACCCGGGGTCACACAGGGACTGTGCAGTGGGGAAAGGGCTGGTGATCCAATTAGTGAGCCAGGATCCAATAAAGGCACCAGGCACAGCCTTGGGAAGTCATCGTAAGAATCCACAGAATCCCGGAATGGGTTGGATTAGAAGGACCTAATGACCACCCTGTCCCACCAGGTCGCTCCAAGCCCCGTCCAACCTGGCCTGGGACACTTCCAGGGATCCAGGGGCAGCCACAGCTTCTCTGGGCAACCTGTACCAGGGCCTCCCCACCCTCACAGGGAGAAATTCCTTCCCAATATCCCATCTAACCCTGCCCTCCTTCAGCTTAAAGCCATTTCCCCTTGTCCTGTCACTCCAAACCCCTGTGGAAAGTCCCTCTCCAGCCTTCTTCAAGAAGCTTCAAGGAGTGTTTGGATGATCCTCTGGGGCACAGGTTGTTACCCTTGGGCACAATCTGTGCAGGGCTGAGAGCTGGTGGATGATCCTGGTGGGTCCTTCCAACTCAGCACATTCTGTGATTCTTGTAAGCCCCCATTAGGTACTGGAAATGGCTATTTGGAGGAAAATACCCCAAATAACATGATTTTAAATCAGCTTGTATTTTTTTAAATAGCCTACTTCTTCATTCTGAGAAATTACTTCTGTTAAACGTAACACGTTCCTGAACAAAAGGCCCTGAACAAATACAAATGCTGCTGTTTAACAATCACAGAAATGCTTTCAGAGCAAGGCAAACAAAAGTAGGAACAGCAACAGAAGCACCAAAGCCAAGGGAGGCTGTAGCCTCAGCTGCTCACCTGTGTGAACTCAGCCTCCCCCTCCCTCCACCACCACACCTCAGCTCCCAGGGAATGCACTAAAAGCTTCCCTGCTTTCCCACAGCAGGCTGGGAAACACTTGAGAGGGTTTCAGGTTCCTCCTAAGAGGAGCTGGCACTCCCAGCAACGTTTTTAAACTTTAACCATCTTGAAGAGGTTGAAATGCTAAACCTTTCAAATCAGTGGCCAGACATGTAATTACAGCAGAGCCTTTTGCAGCCTGATCCCAGATTTACTCCACACGCGCAAACCTCGCCCCTAATTCTGGGTTTTACACATTTATATGATGTGATTTATTTCTGAACTTGTTACCAGCTGAAATTATACTCCTGAGGTTGCAAAGCTCAGGGTTTGTAAAAGAAGGATTTTTCCAGAATACTCCCCCCCCTTTTTTTTTTTAAATCATCACCATTCAACAGCCAGAGAGTTTATCAAAAAGCAAAGCAGTGAAGGAGGCAAAAGTGTTGATATTATATATTTGTAGCATTACAGAAAGGAAGACCAGACTTTGGATGATGCACAGAATTTGATCCATTTCATAATTATATTTATTTACTATTAATGTTATTTGGGAGTGTTTATTCCCAGCCAGGTCATTCCCTCAGTTTCACGGCATGAAAGGAAATGAGTTGATATATTGATGTAAATCCAACAATTGAGCAGGAAGGAGCATGGCAGAAGGAAATGCCCATTTTCATTAACCAACAGAAAACAGCAAAGCCTGATTCTACCTCTCTAATCCACGTGGATTCCCTTTGGAAGCCCAGCTGTGACTACAGGGTTTAGCTCTGGGAGACAAGAGCTGACCATGAAGTGTCTGTGCTCCCAGGACAGACTGGGTAAGAAAGGAAAGCTGCAACTGAAACAATTCTGGAGAACAACACGGCCCTGTGATCATTGATTCCCAATTCCTAGTGGTTCCTGATCTCTTCTCTGTGGGGACCAGGGACAGCAGCCAGGGAAGGGCTGGAGCTGTGTCAGGGCAGGGTCAGGGTGGATGTCAGGACAAGGTTCTTCCCCCAGAGGGTGGTTGGCACTGCCCAGGCTCCCCAGGGCAGTGGGCACAGCCCCAAGGCTGCCAGAGCTCCAGGAGGGTTTGGATGATCCTCTGGGGCACAGGGGGTTACTCTGGGGCTGGGCTTGTGCAGGGCTGAGGGGTGGACTGATGATCCCTGTGGGTCCCTTCCAACTCAGCACATCCTGTGATCCTGGGATCCCCAGGGAACTGCCAACACCACAGGCTCAGGGTTTTATATTCACTAAATAAAAAGGACACACATCCAATGGAAAGCCATGAAAGGATTCACTCCCACACTGGGAATTCAGTCTTGTACTTCTCATGGAGCTTTATTTCACCACAGAAGCCCAACACTGCTCTTCCCATCCCGAAGCCACTCACATTACAATTAAACATGGTAGGGTACCTTCCTACTCCTCACATTGTACTGCCTGTGGGAGGGTTAGTTTTTAGGATTTTGTGTCATTAAACATTTAGTTTGACACTTCCATGGTCCTCAAGCCTGTGATAGCTAATTTGTGCCCATCTGTCTTGAGATGATTAGGGCCTAATCTAGTGAATTCATTGGGCTGCTCTTAGACTCTTCCTGAATTGTAATGACCAAAGAGCAGCCAAAGTACTGCAAGATGCTGGGTGTTATTGTGAGAGATGCTGATCTCCATAATAATGGAGATCTGCAGGAGGGAGACACACAGATCTGATGGAAGGAGCAGCAGGGTGTGTTCAGGTCACTTAAAGAATCACCACCAAGGGTATCACGAAACAAGGTTTAATATTAAAGCCTGGCTTAGGTGCAGGAGATTCACTACAGCTATCTGGCACTGAGTATTTAAATATTGATTTTTCTCCCTGTTCAGATCTGCTGCTATAAGTTACCTCCCCCCAGAGCTCAGCAGATGGCATTAGGCCGGGCAGGGATGTAATTAAACACGCTGCTGGACCGAGCGACTCTGCAAACAAAAAGTGACACCAAGATGAATTTACTCCCATCTTCTTCAAATACCTGGGTGAAAAGCAGTTTTTAAGCAAGGTATCTAACAGCCAAAGCCCACTGCTGAATACTAATAATCAAATAAAAAGCTCTTTTGTCCAGACAGCCAAGGCTGACTCCGAGGGGGCCGACATTCCAGCACCACGGCAAGGAGGCAAAGGAAAGCTTTGCAAGAACAATTCCCTTCTATGAGGACACTATGCCAGGCAGGCAGATTTTGAGGGTGTTTTTTGCTCCTTTTTTTTGTTTTGTACACACAATGCATTGTTCTTTCCTTTCCCTCACTGCACCCAAGCACAAGAGCTGCCTGCTGGGAAGTGCCTGTGGATTCTGCACAGAGATGGGTTTGTTCAGCTCACCCTGGGCTCAGGACTCCATCAAACGAGCAGAGTGCTCCTCACAGCTGATGACTCTATCCAGGGCACCTCATTAGGTATCCACAAAGTGTCCCAGCACTGCAAGACAGTTCCTCACTCTCCTCCCACGTGGGAGCTGCTGAATGCACAAAAGCTGCACGCACAGCACAGGAGATCACATATATGCAGGAAATATTATATACACCTACCAACCCAGGGATTTACTCATTTAGCACTATATACAACAAGTGTAACTACACTTTTTATCACCCTCTCCAATTCTGTTTCACTTGTGCAGTACTAAGTGATAAAACACTACAGTAAATCAAGCCACACAATGAATAACAGCTTATCCAGCAAAGGAATAAATCAGCACTCGATGAGCCAAAGGGGGAGCAGCTTTAAGGTGAAGGAGGGTAGATTTAGATGGGATATGAGGAAGAAATTCCTCCCTGTGAGGGTGGGGAGGCCCTGGCACAGGTTGGCCAGAGAAGCTGTGGCTGCCCCATTCCTGGGAGTGTCCCAGGTTGGACAGGGCTTGGAGCAACCTGGGCTGGTGGAAGGTGTCCCTGCCCATGGCAGGGGTGGCACTGGATGGGCTTTAAGGTCTCTTCCAACCCAAACCATTCTGTAATTGCCTGATAAGCACAGTCAGATGTTGCTACAACAGTGAGCAGTTAATGTGTAAAGTTGACAAAAAATAGTAAAATAGTGAAATATGTTTGCAGAGGACTATAAAAATATTTTATTAGTAATGGTGTCTGTTTTTTTCTGTATCACACTCATTCTCTAACCTGCTTTGAGCTCTGCTGGAAGGCTGCACACTCATCCTATCAAATCAATTCACAATTCACTCAAATAAAACTAGAAAAGCTCCTCCCAAACCCACAGAATCTACAGATTTCTGCACAGAATCTGTGTAGAAACAATACACAGAGATAAGAAGGAGGCAGTGGGAATCCAGGGCTGTTTCCCAGCAGGAAAAGACAGGCAGGACAGTAATACACAAGACATGAACTGGATCTGAGCCTGGACCCAAGACTGACAGACTTTATAGCTCAACCAAAGAGCAGGAGAACTCAGGACTAACAACAAGCACAGCCAAGAGGGAATTAATGACCAGAGAAAGTTCCTCCCTACTTAGCTGGAAGCAGCTGTACTTATTAACCAGCTGGGAAACACCATTAAAAAAAAAAGAAGACAAAACACACCCAGTCCCAGGAAATTAATGAGAGTGTGTCAAGGTGTTGCAAAATTTAGCCCTGGGATATATGGAGTGTCAGTCAGGGAAATGAGGATATAACAGTGATGGATGAGCAGGAGCCGGCCCCGAACACCGAGAGCTCGGGAGAACAGAGGGGGAAATGTCACATCTGAGCTGTAAAGGAGAAAAAGGAAAGGGCCAAGGGGCACCTTCCAGGGCCTCTCCCAGAAAACAAAAGTACTGAAAAAGCAGTGAGAAAGTGAGGGGGGGATAACTCAGGAAAAGATGAGACACGGGAGCACCAAGAGGTCTGAACTCGAAGTCGATTCAGGTCAGATCAAAGATGGTTACAAATGTCAGAGTTTTTGGAAGACAGATGCTGCAAGGATGTGATAACTTGAAAATCAGGCATAAAAACAAATTTGCCATTTCAGGGTGTACAGGGATTCTTATTAAGATGTTTTCTCTATTTCTCCCTCACCAACAGCCTGACTGCCCTGTGGATTTAACAAAAAAACACCCTTTTTGTGGCTGCATCTCACCAGACTGAAGTACAAATTAATTTTTATGGTGTTCACTGCTATTTCCACAAGCTCTGCTACAAATGAAATGCTGATAAAGCAACACCCCTGAGTGTGTTTTGTCACAGGCAGGTCTGTCTGTAGGGTTCTATTTTGAAACAAAGTGGGAAGAGACTGGCACCTTTATTTTTATAAACATAATAAGCCACTTTTTCCCCTTTTGAACTTATGTTAACACCTATTTTGGACTGGCAGTGGTCTGTGCTGGACCCACTGCAGACAGACAGCACGATCTATTTTGGAAACCTGATGCATGAACATCATCCCTGGTTTAAAATTAAGTGTCAGCACTGACCTAAGGAGACTTTTTGGAGGGCAGATGAGGCAGATAAACAAACCTCCCTCCCCTTCTGCAGGACTGGCAACAACACTTCCCTGAAATACGTGCAGGAAAGAGTTCAAAGGGTGTTATTTTTGTCACCCTTGGTGATTTTCAAGTGAACTTGTTAAACGTGAAGCATTTCTTTTCCTGGCAGGGACGCTCCAAAACAGCCAAACACTTTCACAGGGACACAAATCTTGATCCCAACCCCAACAGGGTTGCTCTGGGAATCTCACTGTCCCTAACAACACTCCAAAGCCTGGAATTTCCTCCTGTTGGGGTGAACTCTGTGACTGGGACCCAGCAAACAGTAGCTGTGACAGCAAACAGTAATTTAAAAGTCCTTTGCAAACATAGTTCCTCTTCAGGAACTTGAGGGTTTTTAAACTTCCATTTTTACATTTTAATAAAGTGCAAATTAAGAACATTTTCTCAATGGAAGTTATATAACAGATTGTATATTTATAGATATAATTTACAAATACAATAATTTTAACTGCACTGCCTTTTTTTTTTAAAAAATGATATTTTAAAAAAATTATTTCCCTTTTCTTTTGCTCTGCCTGATTTTAGTCACAGTAATGAAGAAACTTTAGCAGGAGTTACTAATCTATTGTTGCTCAGATTGATTCCACTGCAGTCAGGCTGTATCCACCACATTTAAACGGACAAAATTTCACCTTAAAACACCCAGCCTAGACAATTTAAAAATAAACAGACCCCAGCCACTGAATAATTTTAGCCCCTTGGGTCTCAAACTCATCAGATTTCCACCTACCACGGAGTTCCTTTTGCCACAGAGGAGTAAAACTAATTAACCCATCATTATTGCTACAAGAAAATGCAGTGTTTGAGGCCATATTTAGCAAACTCACAGCTATTATCAGATAATCTTTGATTTTTTTTGCTCATTTTTTGCCACACTGAAGGGCCAACACAAAGCAAACATCAAACAAGGCAGCTGCTTCCACATTAAAGGAATTAAAAACACACAAATTTGGCTGAGACGGTGCCAAACAGGTCAGGAAGCACCAAAAGCCCCTTTGGAACCTCACACGTTTTTAATTACAAAAAGCAAATAAATGGTGATAGCTGAGAAATGCAACCAGTGAGGCCAAGGGAACCAAAGTCACTCCCCAAATGTCACGGTGTGTCACTTCAGTAGGACTGAAATTTATTGGGATTTATTAATAGATTTTGATTTTAGTCACAGTAATGAAGTTTTGTTGGCTCAATAAAGGCACCTGAGCTCCAGCTTCACCCACTAAATAAATTTATGGAGATACCACATTCAGGTAAACAAACAAAAAGGAGCAATACCTAGAGGCAGCATAGGATGATTTTGCAACTAGATCATGTAACAATGATGGACCTAAAGAGACTTTCTGGAGGGCAGATGAGGCAGATAAACAAACCTTCCTCCCCTTCTGCAGGATTAGCAACAACATTGCCCTCAAATAGGTGGAGGAAAGAGTTAAAAAGGTATTATTTATGGAACTCATGGTGATTTTCAAGTGAATTTGTTAAATGAGAAGCATTTCTTTTTCCTGGCACAGATTTATTGATTATTTTCTCTTAGTTTATCACCATCACCTCACTTTAGAGCTAAGCCAGGCGTGTAGTGGCTCAGCACAGAAGAAACACCATCTGAGATCCCTCAAGCTCACTTTTTCCCCAGTAATTCCCATTCCAGCCACTGGTGTGGACACAATCCCTTGTCTCTTCCAGTACCACAGTTTTTCTAGGAATACATTGCTCTATTTTAGCCACTTTCTATCCGTAAAAGGCGACTCTCACTCACAAAACCATCACCAAAACATTAAACCGTGAATCAAATCAAGAATAAGACACGTCACCGTTACAAACAGCCCCCAAATTCAAAGATGCACAAACAGAGTTTATTTTTAACCAGAGTGGTGGTTTCAACATGGAAGATTTAGTTTAACCCAGGAGCCACACACACACACTCTGAGGGAGGTATTCCATCATGAAGATGTTCTACCAGTGGGTTTTAGGAGCCCTCAGAAGTGGCAGGTTCTGGCACATCACTTCAGTTTATATGGGCTGTGTGACAGGCTGCCCAAAACCAGTGCCAGGAGACTTTTCCAACTGAATTTATGGAGCTCAAAATATAAAGCCCTTGCAATGCTATATTTTACTTGCCTTTTTTTTTTTTTAATGGCTGGAAGGAGAGAAGTGCTGTTACTCCTGCTGCCAAAATTCCTCAGCTCCAAAAGTGCAGCCGCTACTTTTAGATCCGAGAGGCCTCGGATTCAACCCCCACGAAGTTTCTTCTTGTCTGGATTTGTATTTTTGTCTGTTTTGGAGCGTTGCAGTGCTGGTAACTCTGTAATGAATATTAATACAGCCTTTGGGGAGATTTTTCTGTGTCTCTGCCTATTATGGAGAGCTTTTAAATCTGCAGTAACAGTTTATAATATCAGAGAGAAGTCACTCACTGTGCCCCTGCACAAAGGATGCACACAAACCCCTGCTCTCAAACACCACCTTAATTACCTCTCCTGCCTTCTCCCCACAAAACACATCCTTTCACAACACATGAGCCGTGGCTGAACTTGGCTGCTCTCGTTTAAACACCCAACACACCCCACTGCAGGTCTCCCACACCTCTGGAATTCCTGAAGAATCCACTGCCTCTCCTGCAGCTTCCCAGACTGCTCAAGCAGTTCAATGTCCAAAATCCAGACAAAGAAAACAAAATAAATACAGCAAAGGGTCAGCAGTGAATACCTGTAGCACCAAGGCTGAAGGAGCTAACTTAATCTTCAGAGGCAGACAAAGGTTTGGGGAAGGAAAAGGAAAAACGTTCCTAATGAGACACAGGTGTAAAAACCACCTGGAAAGATTGGGCAGGGTGTGGAAACGAGTCACAGAAACACCTGAGGATTGCCCCAAGGAGCCTAAAAACTGAGGCACTGCAAGGAAAACCAGGTTCTTTAGGTCATGTTCACACAGGAAAACAAGTGCCTGGCACTACAGTGCCTGTGCAGTGAAGCCCAGCTAAGCAGGGGTTTTCCTAACTCCCCTCTCCTCTTCCCCTGGCTCTGGATCAGCTCCTGCCTGGGAGCACCTGGGTTGGTGTCTGTGAGTCGGTGTGCCAGTTCCCCCTACCACAATTAACCTTTTACCCACCTGGAGCTGATTTCACCACAATCACTGGGTTGGTTTTATTGATATCTTCCTCATCTTGGGAGTCCTGCCAGATGTCCTGGTTGCCCATAAAGTCTTGTATTTTTCCATGTTCACTATCAATGCTACATCCCTCTCCCAAAGCCAAGCTCCCTTTCTGCCCCAGCTCTGAGAGCCCTAAACTTTAATTTGGTTTTTCTAACACATGGATATCACTCAGACCTTACTTATTAGCTGTTGTTTCCTGGATTAAACCTCCTCTCTTGTTGATCAAGTCCTAACATTTCCCCCCACTGCTGCATAGGCTCCTTTTTAAAGAAATAAAACTAAAAAAAAAAGAATATATTTAGAGGAATTGTTTGGTCACAGGTGCTATGACAGAGGAGTTGCAACTGGTGGGGCCCCAGTAAGATGCTGCTTGCACCAGCTGGGCTCAACTGGGCCAGACCTCAAGTTGCTCCAGCTGTAGCTCTGAACCAGCCCTTGGTTTTACCTAATTTCAGTGGATAAAACCCAGCTGGGAAGAAAAATATTGTCCCCTCAGGGCAGGGGCTCCATGGGGGTTTATTTGGCTTGTTTGCTGTGATAAAGCAGGTTATAAACACGAGCAAACACCACAATTTTTGTCTTGGAGAGGCACTGCCAACCCACCTGCATAAAACAACCTCATTTCAGTTTGGTCCTGCTGGGTTTTTATTAGGACAGTGCTCAGGGGGGCTGTGGAATTAGGAATGCCCTCCCCTGGTTGGCTTTTTTTTAGCACAGTGAGGTGGTGGAGGAAGCAAAATCCACAGAGATTTAACTCAAGAGTGAGCCAGAAAACTTTGAGCTGTTTTGAGCAGCCAGAAAAGCAAAAAAAAAAAAAAAAAAAAGGAGCAGGGCAGGTAGGAAAATGGCAGGAAAAGGGTGAAGCAGGTCACTCTACACTAGAGGATTTTTAAGAGCCGTGTGTTGATGCAAAGTAATTTAGTGCCAACAAATTCAATGTCAATCTAGTGGAACCTCTGCAATCCAGGTACAGAAAATACAGGTTGTGGCAGAGCTATTTGTGATGAGCTTGGACAGAATTCCTCCATGGCTGTAAAGCCCAAGCAGGAAGCTGCACAAATTTCCTGGTGATCCCTGGCCTAACTCAAGCCTGGATCACTCTCAGCAGTCACTCAGTGCTCTTTACAGTGTCCAAAACTGACATGTTTCATCATAATTGTCTATTTTTTTTGTCTTTTTAAAGAAGGTACAACACACTCCACTAAAAGAGCCACCAAAATACAGGTATTTACCACACTGATGGTTTTCTAGAGATTTCAGATGAATGTTTTAACAGATAAAATTCAGAAATACTGAGGCACTTTTCTTTCCACTTATTTATATCCAAGCATTTCTGGGGCAGGTTTTCTCCCAAGGCAGGGAAAAGCAGGACCACCTGGAAGGCAAAGGGCTCTGAGATGTCTCTTCACTGCTCCCTCATGCTGATTTCTGCCCCACCAGCCCATTTTCCACATCTGCACCTCCAAAAGGCCAATATTTAATCTAGTGCTTAATAAGTATCTTCAGTTCAGATGTTCCCTCTCTCCAGATCCTTCACCTTCAACCAACCAGCAGGAGAAGGATTAGTGTGGACCCACAGGTTTCGCCACAGACAAAGAATTAAGTTGCATTTCCTTGTGGTAAAATATTCTGGTAGGTCAAAGCAAGGCCCGTTTCTTGGCCAGCATTTATTTACACCTATAAAATCCTGCCTTGGGAGAAATATATATTTAATTTTGTGCATATTTAAGAGCACCAACTGCACCACAAAGCAAATTTTCTCCCTTGCAAGGCAGCCCAAGGGAGCAGCTACTTGTGACCATCACTTGGATGTGCTGTCACCTACTCCAGACACTGTAGGGACTCAGGTATTCCCAGAATATGGAATTATGTTTTCTCCTGATTACAGACATAAGATGAGGGCTGTACACATCCATGCAATGTTTTTTTTTAATGTAGGAGAAAGCAAATGGGGGAATAACATCCCCTTAATTCTGACAGGCAACAGATCTCATCCCAGAGAGATCCTGCTGCACACACCTTATTGGAAGAGCAATAACTGTAATTTTATTCTCCTTTATTGAACTACTTTATTTGAAGGAAACTGCTTGTGTCCAGCCAAAATATTATCAAATTACAGAGGATTTCTGTTTCAACCTCTGCTTTAATTTCTATGACATAAAATAAGATTAATTCAAACTATTTACATTTCTTTTTGCTCTGTTACCACGTCCCTCCAGTTTGCACCACAGCTGGAATGGTCATTCCCAAAAGGTGTAATTCCCTGTGTCTCAACCTTAGAATAAGATGATAAATTAAAGAAATAGCTTCATCTTCAGCCCAGAAGAGTTTTCCAAGCAGGAATGCGCTGCTGCAGGATTTCTGCAAACTGCTTCAGAAATTTAAGATATAATAATGGTTTTAGTGCAGTAAATAAGAATCAAATTCAGACTGAAAAGCTGCATTTATTAGAGATTGATAACCTTTATAATACAGCAAAATTTTCTTTTCTACCTTTCTTCTCTCAATAAAAGAATTAAAAGTCAGACTGTCAAACCTAACTTTTCCAAAAAGAAATGTGCTCTGAACTCTGGAGGACACCACTGCAATCAGTATTTGCCACAGGATGGTCCTTACCTCAAAAGCAAAGCATTAGTGGGAAAAACATTTATTTGTTTGGATTGGGGAAGAGCAAATAATCACAAAAAACCCCAAAGAGGAGTCATATACTAAGATGGGATGAATTTAAAACGGGGCTAATAAATCCAATACCACAACAATGATTTTAAAGGCTCATGTTTCCAACAGATACTCAGAATATTTTGAAAGCAAGATGTGGTTTCCACAATGGAAGAATTAGTGAGGGGAGGATTTGGATACCACCACTCCATTCCAGTGGCAGATCCAATGCACATGGTAAAAGCTCCAGTCTCTCATGTGCCAACCTATTTTTTTCCACTTGGCACAACTGAAAACAACAAATGATTGAGACCCTCTTGAATAACAGACCTAAATAGTGCTCCTGGATTCTTTATATCCTACATGGCTGGTCTTGACTCCACTCCTGATATTTGACTATATAAATATAAATATATATATATATATATAAATACTTATAAATAAATGTTATGGATGAGCAGCTGTTGCCTTCAAATGGCAAATTTTGAGTCAGATCTCCTGTCAGTTGGTGAAATATCACAGGGTTTCCTACAAGAATTCTTCCTTTTTGCTACAGAGATCTCTACCTTTTCTTTAGTATGACATAAATATATTATCTTTAATATAATAACCCTTTGTTAATTGGGTTCTCCTTCATAAATAAATGTTATTCCAGTCCATCTCCTGCCAAGCAAGGGCTGGAAACACCAGCTGGGAGAACCAGGAGAGGCTGGACTGCTACGCCTGGACATCAGCAAAAAGCAGCAATGACTTTGATGCTGAACACTGCAGTTCTCAGGCTCTTCTTGCCCTTCCTCCTCTCTTCCTTGCTAAATCTCATCTTTTTTGGTCTCCAGGTTCTGTTTCCATTTCATCCAGATCGATGCCTTGCAACTAAAGGAGTCTGGAGAGCGGGAATGCGCAGCGGGAAGAGCTGCAGCTGCATCAGGATTACACCCAGGGAGCAATGAATTATTCAGCCAACAGAAATCCACGGCAATTTGAAAAATGGATGAATTTCCCTTTGAGGGCAGTTTCAAGCAACCTTTACAAAGTGGCAGCAAAAAGTTAGTCCAATAAAAAAAAAAAAAAAAGAAAATATTACAGGCCAACCATCTCCTGCAGTGGAATCATGAACAATTTGGGCACCTGTGAGCAATAAAAGGAACAAATCAGTGATCATGGAATCCCAGAATGGTTTGGGTTGGAAGAGACCTTAAAGCTCACCCAGTTCCACCCCCTGCCATGGGTTCCACCTGTTCCACCAGAACAGGTTGCTCAGGTTAAATCTTAAACATACACTGATGTAAGAATATGTTTTCTTTTAAAAACCCCTCTCAGCTGTTAATAAACCTCTATTAATTATACTTTTAGGGTATGAAACCTTTCTGGTTATTTATCTGCTTTCACCTTCAATAGAACAGGAACATTTTGGAGTGTGACCTCCTGCAGTTCACCTACACCAAGACCAAACACGAGCGTTTCTCCCCACGCTTGATTCACTCAAGGAATACAAAAGCAAGTTTCTTGTCCAGAAAAAAATGCATTACTAATTCTGATGAAATCCAGAGACAGGGCTCTGCAAGCTTCCCTGTTCATGCTCCAAACCCATCTAAACCCTGATTGCCTAACTCTGTTTGGAATTCCATTTTAGAGACATTTTTTTTAAGATCTAAACGCTGTATATAAAGTAACAAAACTTAATATCCACAGAATGAGTAATTAGTCCTAAATTCTTCATACAGAGCAGAATCTAAGCCAGCATTTCTCTTCTCTGCTAGGTAGAAATCCCAATTCCATCCTGACAAACAGCGACCTGGTTTCATGCACAATTATCAACAATTAACTGCTGTAGTTAAAATATTTCAGCCTTGTTGCTGGGAGAAATGCAGAGGAATTAAGCAGGTCTGGTGGAGACAGCAACAGCTACATTTATACTGAAGATAATCCATATTTCTGTCCTGAAGTGCTAATTTGAAGCAGCTTCTTGGCACATTTCTTGTGTGTGGCTGTTTTGGGCTGGGGACCCACCCAGGGTAACTTTACACATCTTTATTTGGTGACAGTGCCTCAGCCTCCAACCATCACAACATGATACAACTGTGTGTTCCACTGCAGCATTTCTCTTCTTAAGAAACATTTAAAATGAGTGATAATTCCATCACAGCCTCAGGCTTCTGTACAGGCTCTTTTCTCCCAATTAAAACTCACGAGGCAAAGCAGGATTTGCTCTGGAATCTGGAAGAGCATTGTCAGGATGCAGCTACAGAGAAATCCTGGTACCCAAGACTTGATAACTGCACTCATTTTTCACCTCTCAGGCCAGCACTGACATTTCTGAGATTATCAAATGCACATATAGAGCTTTGGAGGTCTTTTCCAACCCCAGTAATTCCGTGGGTTTATGATAAGAGCCTGCACATCTCACTCACAAAGCAGCCAACTTCCCTTTTCGCTTCTGTCCCAAACTTGTTCTTCCATCAAGAGCTTTGGGAACAACACAACTGGAAACAGAAGAGGCTGATGAACACCTAAAAGTCAGGGATGTCTCTGTAGCTGCTTCCATTCACAGGGATGTTTTGGTGTGGTCACTGCTCCTGCCTGGGCTGGTGGTGGCTTTCCCTGGGAGGTGCTGGAGATGGAGCCATCCAGCTGCAGGAGCTGTGGTGTCCATGACCATCACACACACAACTTCCCTCAGGCAGTTCATTATCACTGTCAGATGCTTCTTTCAACCCTTGTTTTCAAGCCCAAACAGATATTCTTATCTTTACCACAATGAATCAATTAACAAATGAATTGATTTTGGTTTTCTATATAAAAGAAGGGAAAAGACTTCCCTTGTTTCACTGTTATTTTTTAAACTTTCCCTCAAACCTCACTTTGGAGCATTTCAGTTTTGATTCTTGGACAAATTAAGCAGTCAAGCTCTTTTGATGCTGTAAATAATGTCTCATAATGCCATGAATTCTGCTAATGGAACAGGAAGCAGGGACAAGAAAGGTTTTAGAGACCCTTTTCAGGTACATCCCCCCAGTGCCAGGTACCCACCAGGTATGTGAAGAATGCAGCTGGCAGTCAAGCCCATCCTTGCTTTAGTCCCTTTGGAATTCAACTATGACTTAAAACATCTCTATCTTCTCAACTGATGCAAACAAGAGATCATTAAAACATTCAGCAATTACAACCGGTTCAAATATTGGCTCATATAAAAATAAGGGCTCAAATATTGAAAATTATCCCACCTGAAATAGTAAAGTCCCACAACAGGGACAGGTGAAGGTGAACATTGGCCTTGTATCACCTACTGAAGGGGGGAGAACACTGGTAACTCCTAAAGCAGCCCAGATCCTTCCCTAAGGAACATCCATGGGAGCTGTGCTCCCCTGGGCTCAGCACCTGCAGATACATGACAGTAAAAAAGAAAAAAAAGCCTTGCTGGAGTGTTTTTAACGCATTTTCTTCCTACAAACACAGTTTTGTGATGGGCTCTTGAACCCTGACATTTCAATAATACCATTCCTGGGTATTGCAGCTTAATGAGTGCAGCACAGAAGGCACTGCTGATGCATTTTTGAAACTATCTATTGGGGACTCGAGATCCTCTGGCAGCTCAGGGCCTGGCCATGAGCTCATTCCTACCACTAATTACTTCTCCCTGCAAAATATTTATGGATTTGCTGCTTTTGACCACTCAGCATCTCTCTCTCTTCTTTTTCTTTTTAATTGTCTCATTCTTGCTGCACCAAAATAATGCCTGAAGGTTCTCCCCAGTGGTGTGGAGCTGTCCAAGCTTTAGGCAACAGTAAGATCCATTTGATTTCCTCTCCTCGTGTGGTTTTACAGAGGCCTGGTAAAACACAGACACCTCATTCCCACTTAATTCATTTAATTCCTTTTTATTGTTCCCAACTCATCCCTGACCACCTTGAAATGCCCCTCACTGGTAACAGCAATTTTCTTGCAATACACAACTTTAATTCAGGAAAGATCAGGCACCTTTAAATGTTTTATTAAGGTAACTTTGAAAGTGAAAACCTAAACCACTTAACTTGATCTTCTGGGGCACTTCCACGAAAAGAATAAGCCCCTCTATGTTGCCTAATTGAACTTTTCTTATTTAAATCAGAGAAAATTACCCATACTCACTTCCAGGCTCCACATGGCTGCTCTGTTCACATCCCCAGCCTCTTAAAAGTTCTTTTGGTCTCCTGGATCAAAAGCTTCCAGAAGATTTTAGCCTTCAGGGCATGCATTTAACTCTCAACACCAGAAAATGAGAGAGAAGAAAGAGCAGTGCCCCAGGAACCGCCAGTGCAACACCTGCAGCAGCTGAGCTGGAGGCAAGAGGTTTCTTGCAGTGACTCTCCTTTATGTTGCTCAAGAGAGGGTAAATTATGCCAAGTTTTCAAGTCTTGCCATTAGTTCCTTACACTGGAAGGCTTTTGTTGGCAAAGAAAGGGAACATGGAGTCCCCTTCCAGAGGAACAGGTGAGCACAGGGATTCTGTTCAGCTTCTCCCCTTGCACAGAACCTCGGGGAAGGGCTGGCAGATAATTCAGTTTATGGGTGTCCTCAAACTCCCAGGCCCCGTCTCACACTCCTGCCTTGCTGTTTAGGTCACTTTTTAAACCAAAAAAACCTCTGTTTCACAACAAAATGCTGAAAGGATGCACTTAAAATACGACAAATAGGAGCACAGGGTTTGCCCCAGGTTCAAAGCAGGTTTGTCACAGCAACAGGGACACGTCAGGAAGTCATTTTGGCATGAAAGACAACCACCAAGGCCACTTCACGAGGTGAAATAAGCCTGGATCCTGCTGGGCCCTAGGAGGAATTATTTTCCTGATAACCACATTAAGAAGAGAACCTGAAGACTGCAAAGCCCAGCAGGAAGGTGATGGTGTTACACCAAATAACAGAAGGCACACGGCTGGTGTCTGACAGAGAGAAAAGGAGCAGTTGCACCTGGGAGAGAAGGAGAAGGGGGCTATGAACTTCTATTTTCAGCTGTGTTACTGAGCCAAGAGGCATAAGCAGAAATTTAAGCCTGTAAAATGATCTGAAAACACCTGTTTGTGGGGGTATAGTATGTTTTTTGTGACCCACTTTTGAAAGACTTTGAATCAGAAGCCCAGAGAGGTCGACTAAAAGCCACTGTGACAGAAAAAATGTAGAGTTTTCAATTTGTGTATTAAAAAAAACCCCAAACTCGACTAAATTGTGTTTGTCACTGAAATTGTGCTTGGCTTTCCTGTCAATTGGAGGTGCTGGGAAACACAGCAACAAAACATTCCAGTAAAAAAAAAAAAATCTCTCCTCACTGTAATAGGTTTGAGGTTATGGCTCTTCATATTATTCAGCAACATGATTTTCATCCTCCCTCGCTGTCAGGTTTTTCCTTAATAGGACATACACAACCTGCATGCCAAAAAAGCTTTTAAAACCTCCATTTGAACCAACTAATCCCAATATGCAGCTGGATCCACTTTCTTTTGGCTCCTGTGCCGTGGCATCTGAGGCTGTTTCAAGTTCAGCCATCTCAGCTGCCGGTCTGGAGAGTTTACACGAAAACACTTCACAATATACAAACTCCAACTCATGCAGCTTAAAAGCCTGGACTGAGGATCCCAACACATCCCAAGGGATTGTCTAATTTACTCAAGAGTATTTTTCTAGTCATCACATGCAGACCTGCAGCATGACCCAGTGTGCAGCTACTGTCTGGAGTGATATGACACTACCAGGCACTGGCACTTCTTTACAAGGAGGCAAAAAAAGCTGGATAAAAGTGTCTTTTCTCTTTAAAAATATCGTGTTATTTAAAAATAAAATTATTAACAAAATTGATTTCTCCAAGCCTGGAAATATAATCCATCACCTTAATATATAATTAATTGAAAGAATAGATTATAAACAGCACATATTTGCCTCTGGAGGTAGAAGAGAAACAGAGTTACTGAACTGGTGTTATCAAGGTACCACCTCCTACCACAGCCCCAAGGACAGATTCAGGTGAGGACACCAATATTCCATCACCTTCAGGATTGCAGGTTCTCCTAAGCAGGGCAAAATGTAGTTCTTTTTAAATCCTTGACTATCTTATCTTCCTTCTCTTTGAAGATGTAGCTTGGTCAGGCAGAAATAGCTCCAATTCCTGTCTGTCCCACTCTAATTCCAGTTCTAACTGGACTCTGAGGATAAAGTCCTTGACCTCATCACAACCTGGCCACCAAATCCAGGTCTCCGGAAAAGAGGCTCAGTAAGAGGAGCTCCACCACAAGTTCAACATTCTAAGTCCCAGAAGTGTCTCTCAAATCAATTCACCCTCCAGGGGCTTAAAATGCTGTGTACAATTAGTTCTAGAAGAGAATCATTCAGTAAATTCTAACAAATGTACATACATTATTTGGCTTCTTATTTAGTTTTTTGTTTTGCTTTTATTTCCAGCTACAATATACACAAAATCAGGGCCAAAAAAAATCTCACCAAGAGAAAAACCTGATAGCAAATACCATTCTCCTTTCCAGAAACAATGCAAAATAAAAATAATTTGAAGTAATATATCAGGATACATAACAGCTGAAATGAATACTAAAGCAAAAGAAAGAACTCAGGTTGATGATTTAAATGTTTGCCAATTTAAAGCATCACAGAAAGTGCTTATTTAAAGCCCTGATTGAAATAATTCCATCCCGGAGGCAGAAGATTGCTCCTGCCCTCCAAGTTAAAAATAATATCACCATTAACCTCAGCAACAATTTTCTAATTGCCAAAGATTACAAATCTTTTATGCAACATTCATCCCCAGGGAATTCAATCACTGCTTCAACTTCCAAACCCACTGCTGGGATTGTAGTCGTGAGGCAAAGTCCCTCTGCAAAAAGTCAAACTTACGGGATGTGTTTTATATAACAAGATAAAACATTGTGAAAAATGAGAAAGCCTCTCGTACCAATCTCTCTGTAAATTGTTCCAGCACCTGACATTAATATTTATACTTGAAATATAAGCAAGAGGAGGGGCTGCTTGGAGCTCCTTGATGTGTCGATGCCAGTTGGCACCACGGACCAGGCAGCTGGTCCTGCACTTTGTTCCCTCTGTCCTGAGCAATAAGGACTGTCCTTATGTGCCAGCAAAACAAGGACATCAGGAGAAACAAGGAGGGCAAAGTTTAGTGTTCCCAGCACCCAGAGTTATAAATTCTAAGTGCTCTTTCAAGAGCCATAAAGGATTGCAGCCAAAACTCACACTCGTGCTTGCTGTTAGCTCAGACATGAGGGACATCAAACATGAGGGACATCAAACATGGGGGACATCCTAAACCACAGAAACAGCCCTCACACAGAAATCCATAGGGTTCTGCCTCTCAGGGAAAAGCAACAGGACACTGAAAGTGATAGTTCTGCTGTGGCTGTGATCTCACTGGACAGTCTGTCACTAAATACATGGAATCACAGGATGTGCTGAATTGGGAGGGATCCCCAAGGATCATCCAGTCCAACCCTCAGCCCTGCACAGGCCCAGCCCCAGAGTCACCCTCTGTGCCCCAGAGGATCATCCAAACCCTCCTGGAGCTCTGGCAGCCTTGGGGCTGTGCCCACTGCCCTGGGGAGCCTGGGCAGTGCCAACCACCCTCTGGGGAAGAACCTTTCCCTGAGATCCAACCTGACCCTGCCCTGACACAGCTCCAGCCCTTCCCTGGGTGCTGTCCCTGGTCCCCCCAGAGCAGAGCTCAGTCCTGTCCCTCCTCTGCCCCTGCCCAGGGAGTTGGAACTGCACTGAGCTCTCCCCTCAGTCTCTTCTTCTCCAGCTGAACACACCAAGACTCACAGAAATCTAAAATCAAGGCAGGTTCCGATGTAAACCCCCACACTATTGTCCCTTTTCTCCTCTCCCACATTCTTGTCTTCAAATCTCCAGTTCCCCTTCTCCTCTCCCTCACCCACTTCACATGTTTAAAAAAGTTTTGCACTCTAAAAGAGATCTGAAAAGTGCTGAGACAGACTGGATGGTGCTTGGACACGAACCTTTCTGCCATCATGTGTTTTAGAGGATAGGGTTTTCTTGTTTTGTTTTGTTCTGTTTTTACATTAACTGCATTTTCTGCCTCCCGGCTTTCCGTTCTCCCCTTGAATTTGTGGCATCTCCCAAATATTCTGACTGAAGTATTTGTGGTTTCTCTTGGGCTGGATAATCACTGAGGTATGGTGTGAATTCACAACAGCCTACTTAATTCATGTGACCTCTTGTGTGCACTGAAAGCTTGTCTGCTGCACACAACTCCAAGTTAATCCAAGTCAATTCTTAAACTGAATTCCTGGGTGTCCCTGTGCCTTTTTATTCCGGTGAGAACACTGGATGCTTTCAACTGCACAGCCAGAAAAGGTGGCAACAGCTCGTTTTCAGGCAGATCCTAAAAATTCCCTCTCCTTGTCATGGTTCAGAGCTGGCTGCATCTCCAAGGCTGCTCAGCTTCACCTCAATCTCATTTAATTTCAGTTAAAGGAGAACATGAGTTATAACACAACCACAACTGCAGTCCTACAGACACCGTTGGTCAGTTTGGAATCTCCCAGCTCACACCACTTTGGGGTTGTCTCCTTCCCAGTGTTGCTGTTTCTCTCCTCCTTGTGAACTAGGGACTGCTTTTATCTACTCTGCACTTATTGTCCTACTTTTCCCTGTGTGATTCCCCTTTCCTTCCACACCAATAAAGGTCCAAACTTAAGATGAGATTTCCCTTTCCTTCCATTCCAATAAAGGATCAAGCTTCAGATGAGATTTCCCTTTCCTTCCATACCAATAAAGGTCCAAACTCCAGATGTGATTCCCCTTTTCTTCCACAGCAATAAATGTCCAAACTTCAGAAGACAAAGGAATAAATACCTATTGAATATACTGGTTTTGTTCAGTGGGATCATTCAGGCTCTTGCCCAACTTCCCCTCTTCTCCACCAAAATAAACCCACTGGAACCACATCCCATATAAGTCAGTTTAAAAAAAAAACAACAAACCAACATTAAAAGCACCTTTTACATCCTACATAGTGTCTTATACATCTCTAAAACCACTTGAATAATAAAAAGAAAGCTGAAAAAAATAGAAAAAAACCCCCATTCACACTCAAAAGCAGGAGAGTAGATGAAAGCTCAGGGGTATAAACAGCAAGAACACTAAGGAGACAAGCATGTTTCACCCTCCCCTTCCTCCTACTCCCACACTCAGTTTTCCTTCCTGAAGCACAGAGCCCTGGATGGAGATTTCATTTCATGCCAATCACAATCAGATATTTCAATGCCTCTGTTTCAGTGTGTGTTTGGAGGAAGCTCATATTCCAGGGAAAAATACACCTGCAAATAAATCATGTTCCCATTTAAAATGAAGTTTAAAGAAGTGGCAACCACAGAACTGTATTATGGGCCAGGCACTTTCACTCAGAAGAAATGCTTCATGCCCTCCAGCAGCTTCCTATCGGGAAGAGAATGAAAAAGTAAAGAGATTTATTGCATTAAACAGCATATTGATTGAAAGCAGTGCTGTACGACAGCTCCAGCTATTATAAGAGAGCTTAATAAAATCAAATGTTTACCCCTGAAGGGGATTTGGAATATAAAAAAAAATAAAAATAAAAAAAAGAAGCCTTTTCAAGATTTATGAGAACGAGAAAATTTGCAAGGGATAACATTTTAGCGCTGAAAGTAAACGCAAATACGTGTGATTTCTTTGCCCACATGACGTGCCAGGGCTAATTGTGGTGTGGTTTAGCAGTTCAAACACGTCCTTTGATTGCCTGGCTGGAGATGTCAGCTGCTCCCACAGCTGGGAAGCAGGACAAGGTCGGGGATGATGGGAGCTGGGGATGTTTCAGCATCACAATCGATTTGTATGAGCTGTGGGATGGCTCCCGGGGCTGGGAGGATGCTCCTTCCCCTCCCCTCGTCCACCCTGCTCATCACAGACACCCAGCCCAGCTCAGGGTAACACCCAACAGCTGCTCTTCTGGAATGACTTTGCCACAAGAGTGGAAAGAAAGGCAGATTTTTCCTCTATCCAGATTATTTGATGACCTCTAAGTCACTCCAGACCCGAAAACCTGCTCATCAAGTACTTTCTTTGAGTCTGGGACTCTGGGATCTTTCTCTTCTTTTTATTTCTGGAATGCAACCAAGATGTTTCCCTTGTACCAGATCAGGAAAGTCCTGGTGTGGTACAAGGTGTATTTGCCATCGAATGACCTTTCCACAAGACTAGAAAGAAAGGCAGATTTCTCCTCCATCCAGATTATTTGATGACCTGCAAATCACTCGAGACCTGAAAACTGACTCTTATCAAGTACTTTCTGTGATTCTGGGATCTTTCTGTTCTTTTTATTTCTTGACTGTAACCAAGATATTTCCCTTGTACCAGATCTGGAAAGGCCTGACCTGGTACAAGGTTTCTCTGCCATCTAAATATCAGGTCTCCTGGCATGAATGAGCAGCTATTTACAAAACAATTTACATCCTCTCCCCAGTCTTTCTTACCCTCAGTATTTGTCAGCATTCTGGCATCTGCAAACCTTTTTTCTTGTAAACTGCAATGCAATTTGCATGTTTTTAAAGCTTTGCTGCTTTCAAATGACATCTCCACACTTGGCACCAGCTTTAAACTGCTTTAATAAAACCACTAGAAGTGTTTAACACCAGCTAAACAGGAGTAAAAGCACACAAACAGCCCAAAAAGGAAAAGTGATCTCCAGCTTGTTGCAGCTACTGGTCCTGCACACAACCAGGAGATCCAGAGGTGTCTTTATGGACACCTTTGTCAGGATGGAAACTTCCCTTTGGAGTTGCCTTGTCTTTAGTCTTTGCTGTTTTTTGACCTTTGGGGCGAACTGAAAGTCCACGGGGCTCCTAAAGACAAAGCTTCATGACCTTCTTTCACATGGAAGATCTCCTGGGCTGGCCAGGAGCCACAGGAACTGGTCTGTCCAGCTGGACTGGGATGTAACAACAGGCACTGATGGTGGATGGCGGTGATGAACCTGAGGAGGAAGTGACAGCAGCCCAAGGGCACTCAGAGCTCCAAAAGCTGTTTTAAAGGACACACAGCCTCCCTCCCACCTAGTCCCCATTCCAGAGGGGGGTGGCACAAGGAATGGGCTAACAGGGAACACCTTGTTGATGTACAGCATTCCCTGAATGGATGAATGGATTCCATGGTGCCAAAGCTTGGTCACAGAACTGCCCGGACAGCAGGGACAGGGATCTGCAGGGCACAGAGCAGGGGGATGGCAGTAGGGCCCAAAGGTTGGGTGAGTTCCTTTAAACTTCGAGGTTTTAACAAATATTACAGTGAAGAAGTGGAGCTGGAGCTCTGCAGATCACTTCTGGACATAATTATAGCCGCTGCTGCCCTCAAATTAGTTTTGAGGACTCTCCTTTCAAGGGCATAGATTCAAAGCAGAAGCAGCACACACGGATTTTGTTTCTTTTTCCAGATCTATCAGCATTTCTAGGCTGTGCTGAAGCAAACCTTGAACCTTGAAACCCAAGAAACAAGAATGCCAGATACCCTTGGATCATCTTTCTTAGGTTTGGGTTGGAAGGGACTTTAAAGACCACCTCATTCCATCCCCTGCCACGAGCTGGGACACCTTCCACTAACCCAGGTTGCTCCAAGCCCCATCCAGCCTGACCTTGGACACTTCTAAGGATGGGTCCCAAAACCTGGCTGATGTCACAGCACAATCTCTCTCATTTCTGAGGAGATCAACGTGTCCAAAGGCTTCAGGGGCTGGGAAAGGAGCAGTTTCACTGCTGTGAAGCCAACACCTTTGTGCTGAGGAAGGCAGCAGACAGGTCAGATGGAGAGTCCTGAGAAGGAGGGACAATTCAGAGGTGCCAGATGCAGTGCATGGGAACCCTGCCATGATCATGGGACATCCCTACAGCGCCAAAACTGCTGCAGAAAAACTGCTGCCACCGGCAACAACCAGAGAGCAGCAGAGCAGAGCATCCACACTAAACACTGCCAGGAGATTGTTTAGAAAGTGAAACTGCCAGAAGCCAAATCTCAGTTTTAAGGAACAATTTACACCATAAATATTTGGATCTGTAACAACAAGGGAGGAAGGAGAAATACTACTGTGCTCCAAAAGAGCTACTGGAAGCCCGACATTCGAGGCAGAGCTGGAGCAATCTGCTGTTTTAACTAAGCCCACATGACAGAGGAGATGACATTTTTGTTCTCTCATATTATTAAACATAAAAATGTCCAAGTTCTTGAGCTACAAAACAGAACTGATCAAAATCCTGCTGCCTTAAAGCCTTATCCTCCCACAGAGACGGAGAAGCTGCTGAGCATCGACCACACACACACACAAGTCCTATGGAGCTGAGTTCCTCAAGTTTATGGACAAACTTCAATGACTTTCATATCTGAAAGCATCTAAGAATCAAAATTGATTTAATTTCACCAGTGGCAATCCATGTGTGCCCAGATACAGAAGCACCAATTCCAGCAAAGCTGGCAAAACACGTTCAAAATTAATTGACTTTTTGATTTTTATCAGAATTGAAAACCACTCAATCCCACACCCAGTGATACAGCCGTGAATGGTAGCAATTAAACTCCCTACTTCCAATTACAGAGTTTTACACCATTTTAATCAATTTTATGTCTCAGTTTTGTACAGCAAATGAGCATATAGCTTAGCCCTAAATCAAATCAGCATGGTTTTGTAGGGTGAAAATCATAATCCTGGGACACCAAAACTTGCATAAACCAAACAAAATGACAGAAATGTTCCTCTATATCATTTTGGCTTATATTTTAGGCCACTGGAGTGGAATTTATAAGCAGATTTGAGACTTGCCTATCAACATGACCTCACCTATGTAAATATTTATTCAAAGACTTTGGATTAGAAACCAAAGGAAATTACTATAAAAGGAAAACCATCCCAGCAGTTTCTGTTTAAAAGCTGCAAAGCCTCAAAGACCTCACCTTCCAACCAGGCTCTAACACCCAGAGAAATTCAAAAGCTGTTGTTTGATTTATTCTTACCTTTTATAAAATCCCAAGCCATTAATCCTTAATGGCCTTTACTCAAAAGCTTGATAGATAAATTTTCATCTCTGAGATAAGTAGTTCAGTAGCAGAGGAAAAGGTTTTAGATTAAATTAGAGATTTAGGGGAGAAAAAAACCAACCCAAATTGCCAAATTGTCAGCTTTCTCTTCTTTCAACACAGCATAAACTCCTTCTGCTATTAGCAGAAACTAAGAAATAAGGGGAAAAAAACCCCAAGCACCTTGATTTTAATGCAGAGCAGGTTTATTTAAACACAGCTGGCACGGTGCCCTGCTCTCCAGGTCTTTACCTCAGCATTCCCGTTTCCATTGTCTCAGACAAGGCTCCTAAGGACTCTCACCATTATCTTCTGACCTTTCCCTTTTTTTAGTGTCTTTCTAAGTTAATCAGTAACCAGAGACTTCTGCCAGCACTTGGTGCTGCTGCTTTCAAGGTCCTGTGACACACACAGAGCATCAGCCACTTGCAGCCAATTCCCTCCTTCCACATTTCAGCTCCACAACCTTCCCCTGCACTGTGAATAAAAATTAAAAGGTGTATTTCACACACCACAGCATTATCTCAGCAGCTCTAAAACCCAATTAGATCATGCAAAAAGCTCTTGCCTACACCTACAGATCATAAAGGACAAGCTTTGCCACGTTCCTGTTAAGGAAGTGGAGGGAAATAAAGAGAGAGACATTTTTTATGAGACAGTTACTGAGCTTTAATTTCCCCCCATCGTTACCAACATCCATTTATGACTCCAAACAAGCACAGGCAGCATAGAAGGTACCATCTATTACCATAATTATTTTTAAAGCCTTCACCCCACAGGGTTAGGAACAAACAATGATATGCAGCAGAGCCATAACCATAAAACTGCAGATGGTAGCTGAGCTACTTTGTTCTTGTCTAATACTCAGATCTCATTAAACTGAGTGCTTAAACCTTAAATATTTGAGGGTAAATGCTAGTTAAAATAGTTAAATCACTCTGATCAAGCATCCTTTGCTCAGCTTTCAAGCTCATTGTTATTTGGTCATTGATGGGGTTTGACACTGCTCCATCTTCCAGCCTGGGCAGCCCCAAAATTTCTAAATAAAGGAAAAATGGAAGGAGGGGGGGAAGCACTCCTTTGAGCCTTATAAAGAAGCTGATGAGAGAACTGACAAATACTTTATTCTCTTCTTTTTTTAAAGTTAGATCACCTTGAAAGCTTTGGCCAAAGTGAAACAACAGGCAGAAACTTTTCTACTTCTTTGACCTCCACCTGCCCCATCTAATAATAATAATAACAATAATAATAATAATAGTCATTGTTATTGTTGTTTTGTGGTGGTTCTGTTGTTGTTATATCTCTAAGAAACTATTGTTTTAGAAAACACTACACTACACACCATGTGTCAACTTCTATCCCTGAAATATCACTGCCTTTACCAAGTAACTGCAGCAGCAAGACCAAATTCTAAGCAGCAACACGGAGCATTAATAATTATTTTTGCTTACTGCTTTCTCATCAAGCCACCCCCAGGATTCAAGTGAATGGCTGAACACCTACCCAGGCCAAAACTGAGATGGAAGAGGAAATGACATCAGGGAAAAGCAGAATTTATGCAGAATGTTGGTGATATTGAAGCAGAACTCAGAAATCTTCACAAATCAGCACTGCACAGTAATTCATATTGCTTGAATCATTCCTCCCCATCCTTCCCCTCCAATGGGATGTGGCAGGAAGTAATTAATGGAGACACACTCCCCTTGTATATGGCTGGAAAGAATTAATCCAGCATCTCATTTGTGGCATTGTCTGTTTGGAAAAACAATTTTTTCCTGTACAGAACAGTTTGTTTCACACGTAACTCCAAGGATTAGCGGTTCTTTCTTCTTTAAAGACACATAAAGAAATTTAATGGCAGCCCACATGGAAAATTTAATCTTCACAAGGGCTTTGCTACCCATGTAGATAAAAGTCTTTTCCACAGAGCCTTTTATCTTTTAAAGAAAATAAAGATAAAGTAAGACATACAAAAACCCCAATTCAAACAGAGACCTCAAATTTAGTATTATTTGCTAGGGATTAAATAAGAGCAATAATTTTTGTTATTTCTTCTCCTTCCTATTTTCTACTCAAAACTACAAAACCTGCCAAGGCTAAACCCTGTTCCTTATTATTTCTTTTTTTTTCCCTGCATGCACAGCACACAGTTTTTGCTCTTCTGATCAGTTTTACCTAAAATTTAAAGCTGGAAACTAGTCAAGAGTTTAACTTATTTTTGTGGGAGCAAAGGCCGTTTAAAACACTTAGGCTTTCATTAGAAAGATGAATAAGAGATTCTAGATGCCCACATTTATAAAATACTAAATTTAGAGAGATTTGCAGAGAGATCTGTTGAACCTTTTAAAATTAAACCCCACCTCTATGAAAGCCTCCTCATACTTTGCCACTTCAGAACAACTTCTGAGGGAGCAGAATGCAAAAGGCAAGTGAGCTTTCCACACATTGTCATTAATACAGCCTGTAATTTCCAGATCCACAACAAAACAAGCCATCTATATAGAGCACATTGTTATTTAGTTATTCTCTGTGTTAGTTTGGGGTTATTTAATGCACTGAGTTTGCAATCAGGTGTTGGGCAAGACACACGTAGGACACAAAAACAATGAAAGGAATCAGGTGCCCCTTTCACGCCAAGTCCAAGCGTGTGTCTCACCCTTCCAGCTGCAACAACCCCAGAATTCTGTTTAAAAACGCCACACACACACTTCCAACAAAGTTGTTTTGGCTGCTGAGCTCCAAGACAAGCTGGCAGTTCACACAAAGGGGAAGGAGGCAGAAGGCAGAGCACCAGCACTTCCCCCAAAGCCCGCAGCACAAAGGAGCCAGCTGTCCCCAGCACACTGCTGGGAGCTAACCTTCCTTCTGGAGAAGCCATGTGCCACTTCGGGATATATAAACATTTGCCCTGTATTCCTCGAAGGCCCAGGGACAGCGAACTGGCCCGGGAATGCCAGGAAGGGCTGGCACAGCTGTGCCCCAACCAAAACCAGGCAGAAAAAGGAGAACGGGGGTCAGTCACCACCAGCATTTTTATGAAGCTGATAATTTTCTGTATCCACAGTGCTTGCATTAATTTAAAGGGGGCAAAACACTTGACACTGCAGGAGCAGTGGGACAGCCTGAGTCCCTTCACAGCCTTTTTGAGCCCGTGCCTACGGCCTGGACTTTCCAGGCGGCACTTCCAGGTTTAGCGGAGCAGCAGCTGCCATCCCTGTGCTCCATTAATGCCTGGTCACTGCCAGTGCTTTTCTAGGAAGGACTTTGACTCCTTGATCTGCCAGAGCAACTGGAGAAACACCCAAGCTCTTTAGCTGCCTCACCCCTCCTTGCCAGGGCATTCAGCTGAAAAACTTCCAACATCATCCCAAAACCCACGAGGTTATCTCACACCATCATAACGCTTGCTAGAGCTAATTTGTCACTCAAGGACAAATTCTTTGTCCTTTCCCACAGTTATGAAACATGTGCTTTGTGCCATACAAAAAGCTATGTGGCAGCACCACATCCTAAACGCAGAGGAAGCTGCAGTTTCAACGTTTCTCATCTGTCATAAATGAATTATCCCATCGAGCTGCAACACCAATTACACAGCACGACCCGAAGGAAGTCGCCCTTCCCTGAGAAAGTTAAGAAGTTAAACACCACAAACTTTCAAAATGACAGTTTTCCTGGCTTTTCACTAGAGAAGGGACAAATACAACAGCACAGCTGTAATGACATAAAAACTACACCAAATTCACAAACACGATGCTCATTCTCAGCGACTCAGCGCCTCACTGGAGGGGGAATTACTGCGAAGACACATTTTGCACACACAGCCTGCCTTCAGGAGCAGTGCTCTGTAACCTCTGTGATGAGCCCAGCTCTGTCAGGGGGAGAAACCAGGCCGGTGCCAAAATCACATCACACCACACTTGGCTGTAACAAAAGATGACTCCAGGGAGTTCGTGCTCATCATCGTTATTCCACGCACGTCAGAGCCACCTCCAACAGCTTTCACTCCAATCAAACCTTTACTACTGCAAAGGGCAGAGGGGGATAAACACATTTATACCGTGCTGATGGTGGAAGGGGTGATGAGAGATAAAGGGAACGGAGTATTTCATGGTCCTTATTTAGAGACGCCCCCCTCCTCCAAAACGCAAGGGAACCCCTTCCCCTCCCTGTTTCAAGACATCTCAAGATAACCACACAAAGCTGGTGGGTGAGAACACATCCCTTCCTTGTCCTCCCTCCCACACCCCGTTTTTTGGGTTGTTTTTTGGGTGTTTTTTAATCCAGCTGAGCACTTGCCTCTCCTCCGTGCCCATCAAATATCCCGAAGATGGAGGGGTGAGTCTTGTTCACCAGGTCGGTGATCACTTCGAACCTGTCCTCCATGTGGTCCCTCCGGCCTTGGATGGAGTAGACAGCCACGTTGTGGCTCTTGAACTCCCAGGTCTTGGAGAACTCAGCGTCCAGCACGTCCAGCCCCCCGAACCTGTCATTCTGCATGATCTCGGCCACCTTGCCCTTCACCATCTTCACCGCGTCCCTGCTGGACTTAACAATGGTTTTCACCTCATCCGTGTGGAAGAAATAACTCCACAGGGCCAGGCTGATGCACAGCAGGAACAGGGTCTCCGGTCTGAGCAAGAAGTAACGCATGATCCGACCCAGCAGAGACAGCAAAGTCATGGTATCCTCTATCATTTATTATCGCGACAGTGTATCCCCACAGCATGCACGGGGCGGCTCCGAGCCGGGCCGGCCGCTCAGCGCATCCCCGGCGGCCGGGCAGAGCCGAGCCCCGCGCCCGCCGCTCCCGGGAGCCGCT
>VYXB01003935.1:88658-120725 GCA_013397135.1 Pachyramphus minor | reverse complement strand
CAAGTCCCGGCGGCCCCCGCGGCGTCGCGCCGGCGAGGGGAGGGGCGGGCGGGGCGCGGGGGCTGCTGGGATTCGTAGTCCCGCACCCTCGTGGAGCTCCGGGAGCGCTCGCAGCCCACTAAAGGAGCTGAGGGGAAGGGAAGGGCCAGGGAAAGGAAGAGGGAGGAATTATTTCCTCAGCGGCTGGGGAGGCTCTGGCACAGGTTGTCCAGAGAAACTCTTGCCTTTATCTTCCCATCTGTCATTATGTGCTTGAGTTGAGCCCTGGGGTCTTTGCTCTTCACCTGTGAGTTGGTGATCTGGTACCAGCACATTTTATCTCTAACTTATGATGGTGACTGGATAGGACTTAGCTAAAAATACTTCATAAAACTTCTAGGAAACATAAGGCTAAATGGGATAAATAAGTAGCACCAATTAACTGATATCTTTCATAATAAAAACTACATAGTTAATCATTCTAATAATACTATCTATCTCTATCATGGCTTCTTTTAATTCTATTGGATTTTATATTTAAGGAAAGACAAAATAAATTTAAAATAGGGAGAATACTGATCACTGCCACCAGCTAATTATTTATTTAATCCTCATTTTAATGCAATATAAATGTGTATGTACTCTCAGGGAACAGTGAGTCCTATGGAAGTCGTGTTTCACTGGTGGCAATTTGAGTTCAGATGATGGAATTGTGAAGTGAAATGAAGTGGTTCCAGGCCAGAGAGCACATAAATCACTCTTCCAGCCACCAGCATCATCTCCTCCTCATTATTTCACTTGCCAAGGACTCATATCCATACACTGCCCACCAGTTTTCTCCAGGCAAGTAAGGGATCCTCCCTGTGCTTTGTGCCCCCAGAAGCAGGAGATGCTCCATCTTCTTGGAGCAGCCCATTAGCAGAATGGTTATTGTTGCCTCTCTCCTGTTACATTATCCATGTTTTATACTGCAGGAGAGATTGAGCTGGTTCCAGAGGCATCTTGGCTGGGAGAACAGGATCTGCAGGGTGGCTGAAACTTTTCCTGGAGAAGGGGCTGGAACAGCAGGGCACAGGTAAAGTCCTGTTCTGCTGGAGAGATGGGATGGGGAAGGCACTGGAATCGTGATGGGGCCAGTGCAAAGTGATGTGTGTAAAACTGAAATGCCCCCTGCTTAAATGCCAATAATTCAGGTGTTAAGCTCAAGTTCTGCACCAATTAAGTGCAGAATTCCAAGCAGCATTGAGACATCCAGGGAGAGCCACCAAACCCACTCCCAGGTCTCATCCTGCACTCCAGGGCTGCATCTTGAGCTGATTCCTCCATCAGCTCCTCCTGGCAAAGAAACAGAACTTCAGGGTCCAAAGACATTCTTCTAAACACTGGAAATCAACATTGAAAACACCCTAAATATTCAGGATATCAGTTGCTATTTAATTTTGGGTTTGCTGGGGGGCGAGCTCAGACTTTTGTTCATTTGTGAAAGGAGTGAAAAGCGATCTCTGAGTCAGCTCCACAAATAAACTGAATAATTACACACGAGGTGATAATGAAAAAAGTGGGGAAAAGCATTTCTTGCTCAACAGCTCCTCCTCCTGCTCGCACAGAGCATGAAGTGATTGAGGCATCATTTGTTTGCTGATTTTGGCTCCAGAACCAGATAATCTCTTATAAAGAAACATATATTCATTGTCTATTTAGTGGTATAATACATAGGAATGGTGTGTGTTGCCTGATATGGAATAAAATTGAAAATCTGGAGTCCAAGAGGAAAAATCATCATAAAATTTTCCTTCGTAGGCAATTTTCGTGGTACCCAGAATGAAAATAGGGAATGAGATATTGGAGGAAGCTCTCACTGTTTGCACAATACCACCACTGTTAACTCTGGCATTTCTTGCTTATATTAAAAAAAAATCAAGTGGTTTTCATTGTAAGAAGTCTCACTTTGTAAATATACTTACAAGGATAACCTAAATAATAATAACAGCCATAAAAATCTATTTCATTTCCTCTAGTTGCAAAGTGAATTTATTATGAATTTAGTGTTATTTCCCCCCGGGGATGGACAGTGAGGATACAACACTGGTGGGTCACCAGCTTTACTGGGCAATTTCACTACAGAAAGTATTTAGTTTGATGGAAATTTCCTTGTTAAAATACTACCAAAATCTCTACCATTTCTGTTCTATAATATTCCCTGGGACCTTAAAATTTGGAGAACGCTTCTGATGCTGTTTTGTGCATTCAGCTGGAAAGTCTTCTCATGGTTTTCAGATTCAAACACTGTTATTGGCACAAATCAGACATAAATGGAGTTTATTGCAGGTTAGCCCTGCAAAGCATTCAGGCAAATTATTCCCTGAAGGCTCCAGAGCCATCTCCTCTTTCTTCTGTTAAGATATAAAATCAGAATAGAAAAGTCAGTCCCAATAATAACTATAAAACCAGAATTTTGCTTGTCAGGAGTAAAACTGCAATGCAGTAAAACATCCTGTGCTTTTCAGATATTTTAAAGAAACAGATTTTTGGATATTCAGGATGACACAGGCAGAGCTCCCCAGAGGAATAATGCTACAACAACATCATAAACTGGTTTTTTCCATTAGTTCTGATAACGGGTAAATAAAGTTGAGTTTTTCTGCCTGTGGTTTTTATCCTTTCTTTTTTGATCTCAGCTGATACAAGCAACACTTCCTAACATGATCTCCAGAATTTCATGTTGCAGCAAATCTTTACATGTTTGTTTAGTCTTAGTGATCATTACATGTTCTTATTCACTTTTAATATCAGAGCCAAACTGTCCAGTGACACACACTAAGATGCCAATACTCATTTCATGGACAAAATTTCTCCAGGGGTGTAATTCAGAAGAAGATTCTGGAGTTTATCAACTTACAGAAGCCTTGTGTTAGTACAATTCTGGAATTGCAACAAAAAAGTGGCTGTTGCAGGGGAAAAGTGAAACCATCTCAGGAGCTGTGCAGTTTCCAGGGGACCCAAGTATTTAAAATAAACTGTAAGTGCCAATGAAATGGGAATGGAAAGCTGGAGCTCTGTTCCCACTGAACTCTGTGCTTGGATCTTGGTGGAAGCACAGTCCCCAGAATTTTGGTGAAGGCTCCACCTCTCAAGACCATGACACACTCTTGGCAGCTCTCACTGGTTACTCTGAGCTTTCCCTGTCAGACCCTCTGAAGAATTATTCAAAACATAATTTTTCCTGTTGTTTTCCAGAGGGGAACTCTCTGGGAATTGGAGCATGACTGAAATAACACCAAAACCACCCAGCAGATAAAGCAGAAGATGATCCCAACTGCCAGAGCTGCTCCCTAAACTGTTCTTTCATTTAAGCTGCAGCTTAACTTTGCACCACTACAGAGCAGAGATCTCTTTGAAATTGTTTGTGAAGTGCTTGCTGGTGGGTTAATGCACCACAAACTTCCCATTTTTATGAAGAACTCCAGAATATGCAAGGAAAATATAAATAGGTGTTAAGCAATTCAGAATCACTTTGCAAACTGGCACCATTCTTATTAAACTTTGCTCAGATTTGAGCACAAATTGATAAAAAGCAACAACAGAGCAACCTTAATTTTCTTCTTCATTAATTTTTACTCTGTTTAGCAGATGTTTGGTGTCTGTGTTATAGACTGTTTAATTTGCATTAAGCAAGAGACTGCAAAGTTGATTTATACATTTTAATTCCTCACATTTTTACTTCTTTCAGGTACATTTGGATGCACTCAGGACTAAATCCTTAGGCCAGCCATGCCAGGCTTGTCCCAGAGCTGAGGGGAGAGGGGAACTGAGGTTACAGGTGCCTTTTTTGGTGACTTACTCTAAAACTAAAATTAACTGTGCACTCAGCTGACTGCAGAGTGTAAAACACATCCAAGTTGCACATGATGCCGTTACTTTTCCAGGCATTTGTTACAGCCAAGATGCAGCAGAAATCCAACCCTGACACCTTCCCTTGACCAAATTCCAAATAAAACCTAAAAAGTAAAGCCTTCTAAGAGGCACATTGAGATAAGTCAGCTCTGGGCTGCTAAAGATTTCCCTGAGCAAACCAGATAAATTGGTTTTCTGCGTCCTTTATGGCCCCTGAGTGGCACAAAGCAGGCAGGCTGTGTTCCCTTTGTCTCTGGGAATATGGGATTGATTCTCACACACTGCTTCATTTTCATATTCAGCCTCAGGACAGGCTCCCATTACTCAGTTCAAAAGGCTCACTTATTTTCCCAGATTTTGGCGGTGGAGATAAAGAAATATTCAAATAAGGGACGCGGTGAAAGAATTTTCTTAGGGAGGATTTATTAAGACTTGCCCCTTTTTTTTAAATGATGGTGTTTGTATTCATGCCCAGTGCTTGAAATTTGCTTGGATCGGGTCTGCCAGTAAATAAAGATGAAGCATTCCTACCTCCAGGGCTGAAATGGGAGATTTATTTTATAAGTGACAGGAAAAGGAAGGGACTGAGGGTTTCTCTAACGAGCTGGCACCGAAAACTGAAGGAGCGTTGCTGATGTCCACTGGATACAGCCCTAATCTCCCTCATACAGCCAAAATCTTCCTCCAGGAGAAACACAAAAGCACAGAAAGAGATACAAAAGGAGATACTAAAAATATCAGAAGTGAGAGAAACTCGAAGGAGACTCTAAACCCCTCCTGTGTTGGTTGCAGGATGCTCAGAGATATTGGGGTGCCTGGGCCCCGCTGAGACACGAAAGTTTGGGCTCCTAAGAAGGGGATGCTGTAAGGAAAGGGGTAATCCCCACACAGGACTTTTGGTTTAAGTGATTCCTGTGCTCTTTGTGTGCCTGCAGTGACAAACACGTTCCTTTTTGTTTGTTCTCCAGCTTCTCCTGGGCAATATGTCGAGTGCGACGCAAACGGCGGCGTTTGTCCCAAAATAGCTGCTTGGGCTGGAGCCTTCAGCTGTCAGAGCTGTCTCTCCTCCTCCCCACTTGGTGAAATATCCCTCCACAGCACCATCTGCTTCTCCAGGATGCAGATTTGCCGCAATGGAGCTGTGTTTTAATGGGAAAAATCCGATTTTTATGGCTTTGTTTTAATTTTCTTTTATATCTGCTGGGTGTTTTTCAACCCCCTCCCCTCCAATTCCCACATCAGTCCTAGATCTCCTGAGGCACCAGACCGTGGAGCTGCCACCACATGTGGGCATGAGTTTCAGACAGCTTTGGGCTTCCCTACTGCTGCTTCCAGCTCTCAAGGATTCATTTCTGCACGTGCACATGGAAAGAGCTGGGGATACTAAATCCAGTTTCCCACTGCTTCCAGCAGCCTCCCAGCTCCCCAAAGGTGCCACATTCACTGGATCTGCCTGGAAAGGGGATGAATGAGTGGCAGCTGCCTTCAGCTGATGAGAAAAGCAGCAGACAAAGGCAGAGGGAGAGCGTGGAAGGGCTGGAATGTATTTACACGGGTCCCTCTGCAGGAGGCTCTTCATCAGATGTTATGAAGGGATTTATTTATAGCTCGTGACTTCTCCAAAAACATTGTTCTCTGCTGACCTCTCTGCTCAAATTGAAAGTCAGGAGGTTGACTCTGCCAAGTGAATGAAGCAATTCTAAACTGAGATCCAGGAGGGGAAAAAGCTTCTTGTTTGCAGTATTGTGAGTCCTTTGTTAACCTGCTTTTTCCCATTATTAAAGTCACTCTGGAGAGCTGGGGTTCTCCAGAATAACCAGTAAACCTGGGATGTGGACAGAAAATCACCACAACTTGCCTTAATATGGGAGTTGAGGACATGGAGCCAGTAACCTGATCAGGTCCTTACACCATCAGCTCCTTATCCAGGGATTCTGTCTCCCAGCAGCCCGATGCCCAATCCATTAGTAATGCTCCACAAATAAGGAGCAGGGATTTACACTTTTCCCAGCTGACATAGTTAGTCATTGCTTCCTAAAAAAAAAAATAACCACACAGAGCAATAACCAGGCTTTTTTCAACCCACTGGATCCTTCCTGTGCTGGCTGTGAAACCCACTCACAGGGACACGCTGGACTGGGCTGAGAGCACTGGGATGGTTTGGGTTGGAAGGGACCTTAAAGCCCATCCAGTGCCACCCCTGCCATGGGCAGGGACACATTCCATTAGCCCAGATTGCTCCAACCTGGTCTTGGACACTTCCAGGGATGGGGAAGCCACAGCTTCTCTGGGCAGCCTGTGCCAGGGCCTCCCCATCCTCCCATCCAAGAATTCCTTCTACTTTAACTTTTAAATGCACCTCAGGACGGGCAGATCAAGTGAGCAGAAACATCTTAATGTCAGAATTAGTCCTGTGCTCTGGAAATAAAGCCAGATAACTGTGTGCACATAAAGCAGTTTCTCCTTTCTGCTCCTTGCTGTAATGGAAAAAGTAAAGTATTCAAGAAATAATTTCACAGCTTGGCTAAGCATTAACTACCAGCACTTTCGGTGCAATAAATACGGGATGCTGTGGATTTGTGATGGAACAGGAGATGGTTGATGCACTTATATGAGAGGAACTGGGCCACCAGCCAAAACTGGAGTTCTACTTGTGATGTTCTCAACCAGGAGTGAGAGGAATTCATTCCTGAATTGATGTTTGTGAGGAGAGAAAAGCAAAACACAGCATAATGTGCAGAATCTGGGGGCTGGATGCATAATCATCTGTCTTTTTGCTATTGTTTTTCTTCATCTGAACTCTCTAGAGCTGAAAATTCATGGAAGTCTTGAATCATGGGACTCTTTGGAAATGGAGCAAGATGTATTTACAACCTGACTCCCCTGGAAGAGATGGAAGACCCCACTCCTTAAATGCCTTTGAACCTGGTGTCTTTTAAAGCTTTCCCTCCAGAAATCACTCACAGGGAAGTGTAGAACCACAGTGAAAAAACTAAATTTCATATACTTTGTTCCTGTAATGGTTGTTACATTTTACTTGTAAAACTTGAAGGTATTTTTCTTTATTTTCATAATTTTCCTATCTAAAACTCCCAGTAACCACCTGTCAGGAAAATCTGCACTGCTGTGGTGGAAAGGGAAGATGAAATGTGCAGCAGCCAATGTTGGTTTGTGTAACAAACAGCTTTGAGACACCACACAAAGTTCCCTCGCAGTCAGTTTTAGTTCCAGAGTTGAGAAGACATCAGGAAGTTCAAATGCTTGTCCAGTGAATTTGATGGCACATAATAAAGGCCTCTCACCCCAATAAAATGGGTCCTTAAATATTTCACAGGTCTCAAGCTGGCAAACATCAAGGCAGGAGGGGCAATAAAAGAAATCCAGGCACACAGAACATCTCTGAAAGAGCAAGAAACCCCCATTTTAAATAAAGATATCTATTTGATACTTTGGATAAGTCACCTTGGGATGAAGTAATGCACATTTAATACTGCAGCTGGCATTTCTAAACCTACTTCCTTAGGGTTGATACAAGTTCCCTCACTCTTTATTCCTCCCTGATACCAAGGGACATTTAATGAAGTGGTGGCTCTTGAAATGAGTTTCTCCAAACAGCCAAGTTCTGCTGAGCAATCTGAACGTGAAGGGTTTTTAATTGTGACCCTGCTCTGGAAAGGCAGTTCAGCACATAAATAGTGCCCCTGACCTTCAGCCCGTGCTCTGCTGCTCACAGATCTCCTGGATTTATCTCAGGGAATCAGTGGGGCTGGTTAGAAGGGATGGGGTAATTATTTCACACTCTGCCATTATAGCCCAGTGCATAAATGAGAAAGTGGGGGAAAAAAAAATCCCATTTAATTGTTCTTTCCACACTCCTGTAGTGAGAAGAATGAATAATAAAATAATTTTAAAAGAAAAGAATAAGATAATGAAATAATAAATACTAAACTCCATTAACTACTAGTACTTGTCACAGAATATATTTTGACAGTAATTTGCTCAACTATTTAATAACATTAACAGCAGTGTGTTTAGAAGTATAAAGAGTGGAATTTCACTCTTGTGCTGCTGAACTGTATTTTGTGGTGTGTAACTCCTTAAAAGTTGTAAAACCCAGGGTGTAAAGGTGTAGCTATATTGGATTTTTCCTCCCTGTCAGAATTGAAGAGGCTGCCACTGTCACTCTGCAATAACTCTTGGACCCCTCCCTGTTTCCTGACAGCCTCAAGATTTAGTTTTAAAAACTACCAAAGATCATCCTTCTTAGATCTTTAGGAATATTTTAAAAAGGTGTTGAAGATCTCAAAGTTGCTGTAAATGTCTGCCTAAGGAATGACTGACACTGGTTTCAGGGTTTTCATAAAAAAACCATTTTTGATTGAAACACTTGAAAATGACACTTTTTTGGGGGGTGGAAAACTCTTTCCTTGGTCATGTTTTAAATAAAAACCATTTCCAAGAACACCAAATAGCCCTGCCTTAAATTTATATGGGTGAAATGTCCCATATGGATACGACAACTAAATCCAGTCTCTTGCAGGAGATGCAAATTTGATTCCTGTGGTTCAGAGATTCAAATGCTTCATCGAGACACACAGGTATCATTTAATCACATCTAAATCTTTGCCTAATGCATTGCTTTATCTTGGAATATGTGGCAGAATTTTAGCTAAAATGACTGTTTTGTGTACTCAGAGTCTCCCCTTCTCCAGCCATTTGAAATGGATATTTATTTTATTAACAAACAAATATTATTTTATTAATAAATAAATAACTTTATTTTATTAATAAATATCCTTCATTTTAGAGGTTGAACTCTGCATATGAAGAGAGGCAACTATGACATTTCCACATTTAAGGAGCAGTGAGGCAAACCATGGATAGTTTTGCCCTTTGTTTTCAAAAGTGGTATTTTACAGAGGTCCTCCAGGGTTACACCTGGAATAAGGAAAACGGGACTGAAAGGGTTTAATTTATCTTTAAAATAAGACCTGCTATGTCATTCCAACAGCAAAACAAGCCAGGGATGAATGTTTGATATAAAAGTTTATGATACATGAAATGGGCTTTAATAGGAAGTCTGTAAAGTCTTGGAAAAATAAGTCTCTCTGGAGTGGCAGAGTCCTGGTTTTATGGTGCTTTGATAGGTGGGAAGGTCATAAAATTGTTGTGTATGAGGAAAGAATTAAAAATGTAATTGAACACGGGTCATAAATCCACAAAGGTTCAGAATCTACCCTCTGGCTTCTAATTCCTGCTAGGAAGGGTTTCTCTGTAGTTACTCTGGGAAGGTTGAGAGTAAATACAATTTTGCACCTACAAATCCCCGGTGGATTTTGCTTCTAAGCTGTGACTTCCCACTGCCCTTCAGTTACCCATCACCTGGTGATTATGTCTGCATGTTCCAGGATATCTCCCCATCTCCTTTGTGATTAAATTAACCTGTGAGCTCAGATTTTGATTTATATGGAGCAGCAAAGCCTCGTTCTTCCAGGACTGCAAACGTCCTCGTTTGAGATCAGATGAGGAGATGGGATGGAAACCTTTTATAACTCTGAAAGGAATCGCTCCTTTCAGGCCAGTCACTACAATTCTCTTATTAATCATAAAGATGGAGAAGTATAAAAGGAGATATTTTTACATCTGCACTAAAATTCTGAAAATTCTGCAGTGACAAATGGCTTTTAATAAGAGAAGGAGATAAAGGGAAAAGCAGAGGGAAATGTTAAAAATGAGACTTTCTGGAGGTTTTCAACCAAGAAGGGAGCACAGAGGGAGATCAAAGATGAAAATTCCAGGATGCCAGTTCTTATTAACTTGTTTAATAATTTTTGTTTTATTAATTTACCAAATAACTATCATCTTTATCAAAGCATCCACCTTTTAGGTGTGTAGAGACAAATAACATCCCTCTGGGAAGGCTTGATTCCATTGGAAATGAAACTGTGGAGCAGAAACCTCTTTGCTGATCTGTTTTGCAACAATATGAAATAGTTTCCAGAAAACAGCAATAAAACCTAATAAATTTCACACAAAGCAGTATTTTATAGGAATACTGTTAAAGCTGACAAGGAGAATATTAATTAATCAAAGAAATACCCGATTAACATTATTGTACCGGTAGTAAAATACCCACATGTGCACCCGGTGTGTGATTACAGCTACACAGACTGGTTTTTAAATTATAAGTATGAATATATTTATTTTCCTTTTTCCTCCCCCCCCGCCCCCCGGAGTTCTACAGCCGTCCTAATTATCCTTCAGATTTTATTTTTGGGAATTAGACAGAAAAGAAATTCCTGTTTCTTACACCACAGTCCCAGAAAAACTGGGACACGTGTAAAAAAAGTATCTAAATAAAGAGAATTCCTGTTCAGGGAAAGGCCTGAGCCTCTGTCAAAATAATAGGAGTAAAGAAGCAGCAGCACTGATTATCTTGGCAGTGCAGAAATGCAGAAGATTCGCTTTCCAAGAGAAAATAAATCAAGATTAAGACAAAAATCTGCCTCATATTCTCACTCACAATTAATCAATTTAATTACAGGGATAAAATATGAGGTGGATCCACTTTTCTGAGCAGTGCTGCTGCCAAGTGGAGATGACCAGAGCTGACTTAAAAAAGCTGAAGGTTCCAAATTTGTGAATCCTGGAGAACAATGAATGTAACAGCATCAAGCAAAAGATGTATTTCTGTGTGGTTTAGCCTTTTAAATTTATAAAGCTTCTTCTGGAGCAAGACTGGACATTCAGTCAGAGAAATTATTGCACACAAATTTAATGTATTTGGGGTCTTTGTAGGCAATTTAAACACTGTTACTAGACATGAAGATTTTCTTTTACAATAATAATCAGTGCTTTAAGCCAAGTCTAACTTGGGTTATCCCTCCTCCTCTTTCTGAGCAGTGTGAGGATATTCCCTTCTCTAGTTCCTAGGAGGCAGTAATTAAGAAAACAAATGATTTCCTGGGTCTTCATTTGGCTTCTCTGCCCTTACAAGGGATTAAAATTCACTTAAAGTCATCTCCCACCCCGTGAAAGGCACCCATAAGGCAGCCTGGGCTGATTCCTTAGTGCAAGAGAATACAAGGAATATTCTTCTCCCTCATAGTTCTAAAGCACCAGAGGTTGAAACAGAAAGTTAAAAGCATAGGAATGTAAGAAAATTTAGTTTCAATATAGTTAGGGATAGCTTCACCTTGATGGCATTGGGATAAAAGAAAATTTAATTTAAATAATATCAGAAATTGTTTCATTTTGATGACCTTGCCAAGGACTTTTTTTGAAGTCAGTTTTGGATGAAGCAAACCCAGGCAGGCTGATGTGGCCTTTTGGAGGAAAAATATGGATTGTTTGGGTGATAATTCAGTGCTTTCCTCTTGCCTTCTTTTCACTTTGCACTATGTGTTCAAATTCAAGAAGAATTTTACCAACTTTCATTGCAAGAGTGGAAGTAGGGACACTGAGGGGACACTGAGGGGTCACTGGGGGAACACTGAGTGGTCACTGAGGGGACACTGAAGGGCTGTGAGGGGTCACTGAGGGGACACTGAGAGGACACTGAGGGGGACACTGAGGGGACACTGAGGGGCTGTGAAGGGTCAGAGGAACATGAGGCCCCTTAGTTGTAACAAGACAAAATCACTGAGCTCATCATTTCGTCTTCCATATTTCCTCAACCGCCCCAAATTTTAATTCCTTACCTTTTCCTCCTGAAGTCCAGCTCCTTGGACCTCACCCCACGCTGATTTACCTTCCCAAAGAATCCTCTGCTCCAGTTCTGGTGGATTCTTAGCCCCTGTCACGTCTTTGTTGACACACTCGGGAGGGAGAACCAAGCACATACCTATTATCCTTTTGATGCTCCCTGTGGAATGTTCTTTAGCATATTCCAAAGCCAGAGCACGGTTTCCTGCGGTTGCAGCATTAGATGGAGGAAGGTTTCCTGCTGCAATCATTTAAAATTAGTAGTTGTCCTTTTAGTCTTTGCTGCTCCAAGCCCAGGCCTCGGACACTTCCAAATGTCCTTTGTTGTTTTAAAGGTTCTGTTAATCAGTTCTCCCACAGTGTTTGACAGAACTGTGTTTGTTATGATTATCACAATTTATAAATCATGTAAAAAAAGTCCAAAATAAAGGAGAACTGCAGCTATTTCTTTACTGGGAGCCAGATGAAATTTCTTCTCACTCTTTCAGTTAGATCTTGTATAACAAGGCTGAAGCCCTGCAAGAAAGGTGGTATCACCCCTGTTTGAAAGCAAAAATACAGAATGATCCTGGAAATTCCAGGAGAACCTTGGTCTTAAGAGAATTCCCAGTTTAATCAGCCTAATCCCAGCTCTGCAACTCACTCATGGCTTTCTATCTGGACCGTTCTCAATTTAAAACCCCTTTTTTAGGCAGCTTTTCCTCGTTGGTTCTGTTTGCTTTGCACCTGAGACAACAGCAGTCATGAGATGAGTGATCCCACGGTGAGGGAACAGAACTGAGACCGAGAAATATTGTTACCAGCTTCGAGAAACAAGAGGGAGAAAGCTGAGTTTAGATTTGCAGGTACACAGATCAGGCTTCCCTGAGCTGTTCCTAAATGCCCCCTTCTCAGTTCCAAAAGGGAGCTGAAAGTCTGCCAGGGCACAGACCAAGGCCCAGGGCATTCAGTGCTCCTCACAAGAGACACAATTAACTGTCCAGCTGTTGTGAAATGCTCACTGTGTGACACATTCAGCGGTGACACTTCACCTGGCATTGGAGGTGGGCTGTGCCTAATCCTCTGGGCCAGCAGTGCACATTCCTCGTGCTTTTGCAGTTCACCAGCCTCCATAGTTTTCACTTACTTAATTATCTGTCTTGCTGCAGAAGGAACCAAGCTCCTGGACTGGTCTAGCTGGGTGCAGGGGAAGGTTGCTGGGTGATCCTATGACTCCTGCAGCCAACAATGCAATAATTAAAGTCTGTTATTTGCATTATAAACAGCAGCAAGTCAAGCCCCAGAAGCTGGAGCCAAGGCACATTCCTTATCGAGTTCCATCCCTTATCTGCCTCCATTTCTCATCCCAGTTGTTCTGTGGTGTCTTACAGCCCCACTGCAGGTGTGATACCACTCCAGATAACCTGTCTGCTGCTGCTGAGAGTTGTGGAGCCACACGCCACCTATTTTACCTCATGTGCAGCAGAACCTTTCGAAGACTTGGGTGATTTTTCTCCTTTCCAGGAGCAGTGGTGTGTGTTCTGTAGGTTCTCTGTCCTGCCAGGCCTCACTGCATCCCCACCAGGAGGAGGGACAGGGCAGGAGGAGGGTTTTCACCTTAACTTTCTGCTTCCATGATTTTCCAGCCTTCAGATTTTAACCAGACAGATAAATGACTTATCACAGTGTGTAGGTGTAAGGCACAGATATTTCAGGCACTTTTACCTTTGTCTTTTCAGGAAATGAGGCTTATTTGCTTTCATTCCCTCTGTCTCTCCATGCATCCCATACTTTTGAGCCCTGGACCATTTTAAGTTAAGCTGGGGAAAGAAATTCTGATCTCAAAGATATGAACTTGGCCAAAAGAGATGACGAAGAAGACAAAAGCAGCTTTATTATGTAGTTATACCAACCCAAACCATACCAGACAGCAGAGGAGCCACACAGAAGACAACCAGATTCATATGGGTTTATATCTTAGGAGACATCAGAAAATCCCATTATAAGGCATGAAATAATAGGGGGGTGGGGGTGGGGAAAGCTTATAGAGCCAGTCTTCTAAATTTTATATAAAGCCAAATGTCCTGCTTTTCCATATGGGGAAGCTGAGTGAACTGAAAAAAGGAGGTTGGTGATTTCCTTCAGTGCAGTGGTAATTTGAATATTTCTGCTTTGCTTTGATAATTTTGCCTTGCTGGGGAATATTGCTGTGTCACTGTGTCACCTTTATATGGTCGTGTTTGAATTTGCTTGGCAAAAAAACACAGTGAGAAGCATTGAAAGCAGATTTTGAAATGTAATTGTGTGGGCAACAGGATCAAGAGATCTCAAAACAAGGGAGAAGCCCCTGTGGGACAGAGTGGTACTGGGAGAGGCTCATTCCTGCTCTTCAGAGTAAGATCTTTGTCAAAAATGCTTTCAAAATATGCTTTCTTCATGGACCTGCAGTCATCCATCAAAGGCAGAGCATGGTTTTGTCTGGGGGGTTTTGTTGGTTTTTGTTCTTTTAATTTTGAAGAGAATTTTTGGTTTTTTCTCTGTGTGTGAAGAAGTATCTTAAACTGCCTTAGCAGGCAGGGATTTCAGGCAGTTTTTGTGTTGTGAGTGAAGCCACACACAACTCATTATGCACTGGGAAAGGTATTAAGGAGTTCTTATCTCCCCTCGGGATTTTGGCCAGGGAAAAGCAGCAGGAGCAGCTCAGGAAGCAGGAGGAGAAGATGCCTGGGGGGCTTCACACACCACAGCACCACGCTGGGAATGGATCCTGCTTTTCCCAACACCACCTGCACTATAACCCACCTCTTTCTCAATGGTCTCAGCTCTCAGGTAAAACTTTTGGATGCTGAACTGAACAAGCCCAGACAAGTCTCACTCGCTGCATTGTTTCAACTGGGGGAATTTGTTATTGAAAGAACCAGTGGAGAATTGCTGGAAATAATTAAACCACCTGTATGGTTTGATACCTGAGAGAGATCACCTGAGTTTTGCTGGCTTTCATGCAGGTGTTTTTGGAGAGGAGTCAGAGGTGACAGCCCTGCCTTGAGCTGCCCTGGGATTTGGGGCTCTGCCACAACATCTTCTGAAGGATTCTGAGGAGGCTGACCCACCTCACAGGGAAGGTGAGGAACAAGAAGTAGGGATGTTGGCCCACCAGGAGAGAAATGTCATAAACAACATTTTCCTGCACCTAAAAAACTCCTTGTCCCACCCCAGCCCTCCACACTCCATTGAAATACTCACCTGACAAAGTCAGATTGAAAGTAGAAACTCTTAAAATCCTGCAGCAGAGCCCCAGGGCTCTGTAATATTTCACATTTGATGAGCCCATTCTCAAAACCCAGCCTAGGCTGGACCTTCCATGAATTGGTCCAGCTCAGGAGACACATCTGGGGCAGACCCTCTGCAGGAGAAAGGTTGGGTGTGGGACAGCCATTCATCATTTCTGAATTTTCTATGGAATTTGGACAGCTCTGAAACAGAAAACTTTGTTGAAAACCACGGGGGAAAACCAAAAGCTTGAGGGAGCAGGTCAGTGTTTGCTCATGGATTAGCTCAGGCTGTGTTTGGTAAGGAAAGGAGAAAAGGTGAGGCCCAGGCTCCTCAGACATTGCTTGTGGCACATTATCCCAAAATGAAGCTGATTCATATTTGGAAATGATTTGGCTGCAGGCAGATAGTTTAGAACATCATCTATTATAGTTTAGAACACCATTTATTATGCAGATTTCCACCTACTTTACTTGTCCAATTAGATCATTAAAATGCCTCAAGCATTTGTGGCTTAGTTTTATTTTTGTAGCATTTTTTGAGGAAAATTCAGCATCTTTTCCTTGTCCAGGTGTTCCCTCCACCCTGGATGAGGATGATGGAGGTGTGGGAGATACTGGCAACTGTTTGAAAGTGATACTAATCAAAGGTTGCAAAAGTTGGTGGTGGCTTCAGCAGAGACTTTCCTGCGACGTATTAATTGAGCCACATTTTTGTGGCTACTTAACTCTCTGTCACCAGACTTTTTGCATAGACATTAAACTGCCCCTTGTAGGAACTTTGGCAGCTCTAAAATCCCACAAGGGCAGAGGTGTTTTGGGGGATTCAGGATTAGGGGAAGCACTAATTGTGAGCAGTTTTTTTTCTCAGTGGTGTTTCAGGCTCGTGTGCTCCTCGCTGCCCACAGTTCTACGACTTGGGCTCCACACAAATGATCGAATTACTGGTGCCCCTGTTGCTTAATTCCCAGAGCTGTGGCCAGAGGAGCTCTCAGCAGTGGTGGAGGAGGGCGGGGTGTGGAGGACACTCTGTAATTGAGGATCAAAGCTCCTGGTTTCTGCCTCTCCATCCACAGAGCAGCAGCTCTGGCTCCGAAGGGCTCAAGTGCTGGGAAGCATCTCCCGCCCGGGCGCGTTGTCAGAGGGGACAAGTGAGGAGGTGAGTTCTGCTGCTTAAAATATCCTTTTTTTTTTTTTGGAGGGAAAAGTCTTTCCTCACTGTATCTTTGTGATGCATTTAATGCTAAGAGGTCCAAGTGTAACCTGGATTTAGTAAAACCTGCCTGCAGTGGACATGGAGAGAGAGGATGTTCCTAAAAGTGGTTTGTAATTTTTAACTACGGGAGCATTGATTTATCTCACCTGTCAGGAGGAAAAGAGGTGGGGGAAGTAACAGAAGCAAAATGCAAAAGGTGACACAAAATGTCTCTAAAACCTTTGGGGAGTGGTTTTTTTTGGGATAAAATCCCACTCTGCATAGATCCATGGAGTGAGATGTATTTAATGCCTGAGGAATAAGTTTCTTTCCACAAATGTTGACAGCACCAGGAGTTCTTTCCTTTCCAGTTAAAAAGTGGGGAATCCCAGTTTTTGGGTTGCCTCCTCTTATTTACCAAATGATAGGAAGCACCAAAAACTGAAATAGTCCCTTTTTCCCTGTCCCTCTCCAGCTTTGTGTTCTAAATACATAATGTAACACCCAGTAATTATTAGCATTGATTTGAACACAAAACTTTTACAAAAGTGTTTACTATTTATTATTTTACATATATTTTATGTATTATATATATTTATGAAACATTGTTATAATTTATTGTTCACCCTGGCAACAGATCAATTTAAACTTTGTTGTGGAAAAAAGCTGGATAATCTGTATATAGTTTCCCTTTATTTTATATATATTTTAGTATATATTATATATATAAAAAAGTAAATATTTATATAGTTCTATATGTGTGGTGTTCTGCATATTCCCAGTTTGCAGCTGGGAATTCCAGCAGGAATAAGAAGCATAAGACCTAAAATCCAGTCTGCAGGAGAAGAAATCAGCCTTCTAGCAAAGTTCTATGTCCAAATCCATGAGTGGAAAGGGAGAGAGGGATTGAAGTGCTTTTGGAATTAAGCTGTTTCAACACTGTTGAGTAACCCAGAGCAAGGCAAAATTAGGAAAGAGTTTAGCCTGGGGACTGGAATTGCCACAACTATTGGGAAAAAAAGAGGATAATGGTGCATGGAAGGGTTGTATTCCCACCAACTCTCCTTCATTTGACAGGGAAGGCTTTTGGAAGCAGCAGAAAGCTGGGGATGGACGTGAAGAGCACCAAGAACTTTGTGTTCTGGCTGTTCTGCCAGTTTGAGCTGATCACCTGCAGTTACCTGATGGAGCCCTGGGAGAAGGTGCTCTTCTACTCCTTCAACCTCTCCATGGTGGGCATGTTGTTCTACACCACCTACGTCTGTGCCGCTGCCCACGTCAGCACAGGCCTCCAGTTCCTCTGGAATTTGCTTGGGAACCAACATGAAAATGCTGTTTCTGTTGTGAAGTAACATCGTCACCCTGACTTTGGGATCAAAGGAGTGTGTTCTCAACACTCAGCTTTGTTCAGGAGCAAACTGTCTGCAAACACTGCTTTATTCTGCAGCATCTCCCCATGTTCTTGATTCCAGGACTCTCTGACAGCCAATTGTTTTGCCCAAACAACTCCAATCAATCCCTTGTTGTTTTTTTTTTTTTGTTTTGTTTTTTTTTGACTGTTTGCTTCTTAAAGAGCTTTCAATTTTCAAGGCTGGCTGGAGTTCCAGGGCTGGGTTTGGTACAGAAACAACCCTCTTGTGTATTTTGTGATTCCAGGGAGAGCTGCTTGGATGTGGAGAGTTTTCATCTCGAGCAATTCCGTGGCATAAATTTGCTCCTGTGTGCCAGAGCTTTGCTGCCAGCAGAGAGCTGGACACACCACTGCCTGAGTGGGGGCTGCCTCTCAAAGCTTGGAGTGTGTGTATTTATAGAATGATTTCAGTATTTATTTAGTCACCTGGATTATTTAACACAATGAATTACTTGACTGGCTCATCATCATTGTGCAAATCCTGCAGTTGGTTTGTCAAAAGTGTGGGGTTATACTTCTGTGGAAATTTGTAATAAAATTCTCATGTTCTTGGACTCTCTAAAACCAGATCATTTTTGTTTTACTTTAGAAGGCTGATGAACCATGTATATCATACACAGAACTACAGATTCACTGGTGGGAGGGATTTCCGTTGAAAATAAAACCCTACTTGAAACACAAGTCTCCTTTTTTCCTAAAAGGAAAATTCTCTTATTCCCCTCTGATATTCCCCTGTAGTGTCTGAGACATGAACTCCTGAGCCCTCAGACTGTAACTGCTGTGCTGGGTTTGGCTGTAACTGGTTTTGGTCCAAATTCCATATTTTTTAAGCCATAGAAACACAAGATTCCTGTGCTGTGGCTTCTTACAGTCGACATGGACGGGAGCTACGCCTGGGATGAACTTGGCACCTGGAATCAGGGTTTGGAATCACCCCAGGAGAAGAAGAGAGTAGAGAAGGGCACACAGGGAAACACAAATCCAATTTCTCCCACCCACTCTGAGGTGAGTTCTGCCACTCCTTTTGAGGACAGGGATGCTCCTGGAATGTCCTTCAGGAGACTGGGATGTTGTCAGTGGGTGCCAATCAAATGACTTCTGGAATGAGATTCGGTCACAGGCGGTGACAACACCAAGTGAAGACACTAATTATGTTATTTGTCATCTCAACATGGGATTCAGTTGCTTTCCCAGTTTGTAATTAGGGGAAAATAAGATAGGATATGAAAATAATTTATTTGGGACAATGAGGGCAGCTGTGCTTAAGCTCACAACTCTTTTGACAGCACCCAAATAATCTCTGTGTTTGTAAAAAAAAAAATCTATTTAATCCTTTTAGAATCAAATCCAATTGTGTGTTTTATTAAAGTAATATAATGATAAAGTAGTAACTAGCTTGGATTTGCTCCTAGCAGCTTTCATGCTCAGTATGTATGTTATATTTACTGATATTTAATAATGTATATTGTATTTACTGATATTTATTCATATAAGTTGTATTTACTGATGTTTAAGAAGACAATAGGGAACACACAGTATTTTAGTTATGTCAATTATTAGACTATTTATAGAGGCAAGGATTTTATTTCCAAATTGCCAGTTTATAGCAGACAAATAAGGACAGTATTTTGCATTAAATGTGCTGGAGAGATGTGCCCTGTGTGCCTGGCAATGAGCTCAGTGCACAGATCACCAGGGCTGTGATTACAGGAAATTATGGTAAAGACTCTACACGTACATCCAGAGTATTTATCAACATTAAGGAATCTGACACCAGGCTGGAGGAACAGGAACTCTCACCCTGGGTGTGTTTTTGTTTATTGTTGCCCTTTCCAGGTCTCTCCAGTGCAATTCCTGGTGTTGCCTCCAGTGCCTGGTGCCTCTTTTGCAACAGCCTGTGGAGCTGCCTGGATTCCATGTGGCCATCCCTGGGCTCCTGACAGTCTGCTCCTGTCATTCCAGGATTGTTCCAGGGTCATTCCAGGGTTCTGTGCTGTTCCACAGCCCCAGAGATCCCAGCTGGGCTGGGTGAGTGCGAGACAGCCAGGAAAACACCAAAAACCACCAAAAGAAACCAGGGGCCAAGTGGCCGCTGAACCTCCTCATCTTCTTCATTAATTTTACTCATCACACTCTTTTCCTGAGTGTCCCCAAGACTCCCATCCACACGATTTCCAGCATTAAACACAGGATTTCCATATCCCATTCAAGTTCCTCTTGGCCATTTTGCTGTTTCAGTTTCTAACCCTGACCTGCCTGGGCAGGTTCCTGCTGGAAGCTGTGCCTGAGGTGCAGCTTTGGGAGAAGGCTCTGGATTTGTGAGGTCAGGCCTGTGCCTGCTCATCTCCTGGCAGTTTGAGCAGGGTCAGGCACTCCAGGGAACGGCTGGAGCCGTGTCAGGGCAGGTTTAGGGTGTATTTTAAGGGAAAGGTTCTTCCCCCAGAGGGTGGCTGGCACTGAACAGGTTCCCCAGGGTTTGGTCACGGGCCCAAGGCTGCCAGAGCTCCAGGAGGGTTTGGACAACACTCTCGGGGACAGGGGGGAGTGTTGGGGGGTCTGTGCAGGGACAAGAGTTGGACTGATGATCCTTGTGAGTCTCTTTGCTTGGGATATTCCACAGCTGGTGTAATTTGTGTCTCTCAAACGAGCCACACACTCAGTACATTTATCCCAGCTGAGAACAGACACTCTCTGCATGGAGTAGAGACACTGGAACAGGCTGCTTTGGGATTTTCCAAGGTTTATTTGAATCAGTGCAGTTTGTACCAACTCCTCAGGCTGCACTGAGTGCCCACATTTCTTTCTCACTGTTTACAACACCGTCAGAAGACTTGGTGGCTCAAGAAGAGGATCAGATCCATGAGGAGCTGCCTGTGCCCCACAGAGCTCCTGATTCCACACGTGTGGGCTGAGCTGGGGGTGTGTGGGGAGAAGTGAGGGTGGTTCAGCTGCTGCTGGGGTTTTGTTTTCAGTCACAAGAAGGAATTGCTCTCCCCTGGTCCTGCTGACCTCAGTGTGTGCTGTTTAGGCTGCTTAGGGACTTTCTGTCCACAAAGAATTACTTTTAGTATTGGCCAAAGTTATTTTCTACCCTAGAACCAACCTGGTTCTCTCATTTCCACTCCCCACCTTTTTGAGCAGCTCTCACCTCCCACCCCTGTGTCTGTAAGGTGACATTTATGTCCTGTGGGACTAAAAAGGCAGGTGGGGGTGATGTTCAGCACCATCCAGATCCCTGCCTGCCAAAAGGAATCTCCTGGTTAAATTGTACAACTCAACCAATGCTGGTTCAGCACGAGTTGAAACTAAAGAACACAATAATAAACAACTGCTAAAATCAAACTGTTTGTGCTGTTCACTGGGAAACTCTTTGATCTTTCCAGCTACAATCCATCCTGCTGGATTCACAGCATCCTCATTAAGAAGGATTATTATTGCAGGACTTTTACAGCTTATCTCTCATTAAACTTTAATCTGTGTTCTATTGATCCAAAGAGTTTACGCTTCCTAAAGGCAACAAGGATGACAATTCTGCTCATGTAGAATTTTACCTCCTCTGCTCCTGACAACTTCTAGCAGTTTTTAGAAGCCTGAGGTAAGTTCATACTCCCTGTTACTTGTATTGTTTTGCACTACAACACCTGCATTTCGTCTGTCACTATTTACATCCGAGTTCTTATCTGGGCTCTTCATTATCTGACTGGAAAATCCTGCTGCTCAGATGAACCTGTCAGCACTTTATGGCCTCTGCATCCCACAGAACATGCTCCTTTTCATCTTGCACAGATTTGGTTAGAGCAGGGCTGAGTTAGCAGCAGATCTGTTTGCTTTTACCAAGCTGACCTTAAATTACTCCGTCCTGCCTGGCTGAAACTTTCTGCTTAACTTTCCTGCTCAGCTGAAACTGCTCCGTGCTGAGTTACAGCTGTCCTGTTACAAAATAGCACTTCTTCTTTACTGGTGATGTTTCCACACAGTGTAAATGTTACTTAGAAGAGGATTAATTTAGATATTTTTCTAGGTATGTTTTGCAGGGGTAGAGGTGAGGATTTGACAGTGTGAATGCTCCCAAGGAGCTCTTTCTCCTGCCAGAGCTCCTCTCTCAGAGAGCATCTGGTGAGGTGTCTGTGGGTGCTGGAGCATCAATTATTGTGTGGTTTCTGCCCCTGCTCCAATTAATTTGTAATCAGCCCATAAAAAACTCCACAGCATGTTCAGGCACCAGCACCCAGCTAAAAACAGGGATGTGGGGGCTTTGTTCCGAAGCTCTAAGGCAGTGTAAGGAATTCATTCTGAATTATTTTTTTTAAAATAGAAGAATATATTAAAAGAACTGGGTTTTGAGCTTAAACCATCTTGTGTGTTCCTTGCATCCTGTCAGAGTGCAGGGAATTCCCTGGAGAAAAGGAGGCTCAGGGTGGGATCTTCTCAGTCCCTACAGCTCCCTGACAGGAGGGTGGAGCCAGGTGGGAATTCCAGCCTCCTAAAGGATCCAGCTCTGGATTATTTTCACCAAGATCATTCACCTTTTAAGGAAAAGCCTAAACCAAACCCAGGGCTTCAAAGAACTCTGAGGGTTTTCCCTCCTGCTGCATTCCTGCTGCCTTAGCTCAGTCAGGCTCTCATAAATCAGCATAACTTCATTCCAGCAGAGCTCTGGGGCAAAAACTGCAGCCTCTCTTATCTCAGATCTGCCCTACAAAAAGGCAGGAATTAAGGAAGAGCCAAATTAATAACACAGGTGTTAATTACAATCCTTCCAGGCTCATTGACTAAGTGGTGCACAAACAACCTGCCAAATAATCCACAGCTGAAAGAGTTCCCTTCTGGCTCACACGACTTGTCACTGAGCACAGGGGACTTTATTTTTAAAACAGTCTTTTAAGTCTTTTCAGCCCTTGGCACAGCTGAAACATTCTCTTGGTTGGCATGAAAAGGTCCATTAGTTGTGGATTTGTGTTATGCAAAGTGGTTTCATTTTATAAATCTGAATATTTAAATCAAAGGAGTTCTCTTTCTTTACCATCATGCTCTTGGTTTTGTCAGGGAATGAAACCCTGATTTTAAGCTTCATTTCCTGTTTCTGACATGTCTTAACCAGGTTCCCATCCTAAATAGAGCAAAACCTGATAAATTCTGACAGCAATAATATTCTTTGCTACAGGATTGTTCTGGAATGATCTACAGCAAATCCCCCCTGAACCCACCCCACGAGTCTCCCTCCTACATTTAACTGTTCTGGGAGGTAGAACTAAAATAAGGAACCCTGGCAAAGTGTGAGTTGGGATGAATCTGCCACAAGAAGGAACAGTTCACTGGAATTAAGTCCTTTAACATCAGATCAAAGCAGCTTTTTTCTCATTTTTCCTTAGGTAGGTGGGTTTTTTAAGCTTAAATTATTGGGATCTACATGGGCAGGAAGAGTTTTCCCAGGGTTTTTAGGCACTTTTCCTTAGAGAGCTGCAGCCTGGCTTGGGCTGTGCCTGTGAGGGAATAGTGACATCAGGTGGATTGTCCTGTTCATCACAGCCACATCCCAGTTTTTCTATGGAAACTCTTACAGGAGAACGAGCCAGTGCCTGCCACGGTGGGATTGTATCCACCTGGAAAAAGCATGGAAGAAGGAGCCAGGCTTTTCTCAGTGGTGTCCACTGAAACAATGCCAAATCCCAACCAAGCACACAAGAAATCCATATATTGGGCTAAGTTCTCAAAGGAAAAATTTATGGCACAATAAATGTGGAATTCCCTATATTTGGCACAAATGTCACAGTATTTTCCTGTCAATATTTCACTGAATAATTTCCACCTGAACCTAATTTGGGAACCTCTGCAGTTACATAAAGGAATTTACCAACAGGGTTTTAAAGCATTTAAAGGTGAAATCATCACCCTTAAGCTTTTAATCATCAATGTAAGACTGTTTCTCTAGAAAAAAAAATCAAATAGTGTTTGCATACCCCAGTCACCCCTTTCTGAGTATTTCTTTCCCTCAGTCACCCAGGTTTTGTGCTGTAAAGTTTGGCTTTTTGCAACACAATGTTGTCCTTCACCATTTTCTGTGAGCAAAAACTTTAATTATAAAGTCCTGCCCAGGTTCTGCCATGACCCTTCCAACTCCAAATTCACCAACATCTGGGTGCAAATGCAGCATTAAGCATTTGTGCCTTAAAATCCTGAACAACTTCTGGTTGTGTGAGGAGAGGAGGAGCTTTAAGGGTTTTTTTTAATGGGGTTTTTTTCTTAATTCCTCTTCTACACAGTAAAATATGGCAAAGCTGCTGAGAGTGGAAGAGCTCAGAGTGACACAAACTGCAGTGGACACTTTCTTGTATTTACACAGAGTTAAATCAAGTGTATGGTCACAGAAATTCTTAGTAAAACTTCTGCTGAAGCACCTTTGGGCAGCAAAATGAATTAAAAGCAGATGATTTCAAGTCTATGACATCCTCCCACACTTCTGTCCCCCCTGGGCTTGCAGAGTGAAATTTTTTTTAAATTTTAAAGTTTTAAAGCAAACTAAAAAAAAAAATGATGGACCAAAAATACCTGTAGAGATTTTTAATAGTTCATAGCTGATTTATTAATTAATTATACACTGTGGATATTTTAATCCACTGATACAGGCATGGATATAATACAATATTCATCACACGTCACAATTTTCTCATCAAGGGCTTTGCAGGGGAGATTTTTGGGAATACTTGGAGTTCCCTTCCCAAGGGAACAGGAACTACAGGCCTAAGCTTCCCCAAAATATTAATACATGGGATAATCTGCCAATATCATAAAAGGCTTCAAACCATTGTGCCAGAGACACAGGGAAAATTCTCCCCCTGTAAGAAATTAAAGCAGTAATAGGTAGGCACTCTACCTAAAAATCCACCAAACTGGATTAAACCCTCTCCCTCTGGACATCCTTCCTTATCAGTTGGCTCCAGAATTCCAATGGATAATTCCCAAGTTAGTCAGCTGCCCTTTGACCTGCAGAAGTTGCAAGGAAAGAGCTCTCAGGGATGGGAGGAACTTCTGGAATTGTATTGCTTTGCCTGCAGCAGAAATGTAACTCTAATTGCTGATTCTCTAGAATATTATCTATAAAAAGTTAATTCAGGACCATTATTTCAGGGTACAGTGGGAATTCTGTTCCTTTTCATGATCTTGAGATCAGTTTGAGATGTTTAGTGATGGTTTGGGTACTTTTTGCTCCCCAAGGGGATATTTATTGCCCTGAGAGTGCTCTGTTACTCTGTCAGCATTTCTGCTCCCTCCCCACCAGTGGCATCCTCAGAAATGTGCAGATCCTCCAGCATTTCAGCCAGGCTGATCCTGGGGGGCCCATCCTCATCTGTGTCACTCTCCACTGGAATATCTGCATCTAAAAACACACAGAAAAAACCCCCAAACAACAGTTAAGCAAAGAAAACAAACCTGAAACCAACCCCAAAGAAGGAAGGAGAAAAAAACCCAAACCAACAACCCCAAACCAACCAACAAATCACAAACCCAACAACCTCCTAAAAACCAACAGTCCCATGGCAACTCCCCTCATGGAAAAACATGAATTATGTATCAAATCCTTCACCAGCAGAGGGTTGGGGTGTGGGAGAAAATATGTTTTCCCTCTCATATTAGAGGCAAGGAAACAAGAACCATCAGCAGTGCAGGGGAAATACACCCCTTGAAATACATTATTCAGGAGTAGTTCAGAGAATGCAAATATACAACTGCAGGAAAAATGTTTCCCCTCAAACAGCCAGGATTTACAGTTTAATTAAGCTGTTAAAAAGGCCTTACTTCTGTAAATGTTGACATTCTTCCTTATGGCTTCATCCTCCTCCAGATCTTCCAGGAAGTCCTGGTATTGCCTGGGAAAGATGTGGAATGTCTTCACTCACTTTTCCTCTAGATTCATGCAGATTTATAAAACAAACCCCAAGAAACAAAACCCTACCAGACCTGCTTTTTGAGAGCATTCCCACAATTCCAACTCGTTCTTTCTGCCTTTTTTTTACCACCTATTAATTTCCAACTAGTTTAACTCTAATTGCCTCATTGTTTTCTACTCAGTTGGAGGTTCTTTAGACTCTGCTGTTGCTGGATCAGCTGCCACTGAGCAAACCCAGGCAGATACTGAACCTTTCATCATCTGTATCCGGGGCTTCCCTGTCCCTCTCCAGCTCCTTCAGCTTCCAGTTCCTGCGCCGCTGCCGTTTGCTGCGGTCGTAGCTCTTCTTGATCAGCACCTGCAGGAAAACAGCCCCTGTTTACACATCACCCTTCAGTGCTGCTGGAGGCATTCCCAAATTCCAAACCAGCTCCCAAGTCCAGACTTGGGCCACTCAAAAATTCAAGAAGGTAATTCTTCAATCCGATGCTGTTCCAGTGTCACTGTTAATGTCCTCTCCTCCTTTGGGCACTGGGGAGTATTCCCTGGAAAGTCATATTCCCCCCCAGCCCTGGGAAGAGCAGAGAACTCTGTACAGAGAAAGGAATTTTCTTACCACATCAGGAATATTGTGTGGGTTCATCTTGTTGGCAAACTCATCGTTTAAGTTGCAGTTGGCCAAGTCGAACCTAAACCAAAAATAGCTGGTTTAGTCACAAAACTGACCTCGATGGATCATGTTTGTGTTAAAGGGCAGCTCAGTGTAAGTTACAGCTCCTAAGAAAGAGAAATGTTTCCAGGTGAAGTCCAAACAAGTAACATTCCACATCAATACTGCAGTTGTCACCAGGAGGAACAGCTCTGAGCAGCTGCTGTTCCCAAATTGTGTCCAGTGGCACTTCCCAACCTCCTGAACCCAAACTGCAACATCCACAGAGGATCTGTTGGGCTCACAACACCTGCAGAAACATTCATGTTTAAGAACCACCTACTTTGCCTAATCTTACAAAAATGTCACTTTTTTCATCACTGTGTACGACACTTGCTACCAAACAAATAAACTTCATCAGTGTTTTATAAATCCTTCCCATTTATTTATGTCCAACTTGCTATTCCAACCTGCACTCTAAAGAAAATACTTCAGCTCTCTCATTACTAACACAAGATGGTTTCTTCCAGATTAAAGATTTCCTGGATTAGGACCATCCCTTTTGCTGATTCCATTTAGAAATCAGACAGTTTACCTTTCCAGAGAATCTAAAGAATTCAGTCATTAAATAACACTTAATAAAGGCCAAGAAAGAGTACAGACCCCAAGACAAGGTCCCCAGGGTTCAGGATGTGCCCCAGGTGTGTGCAGCAGAAGTACTGATGGTCCGTGTCCAGCTCCGAGGTTTTCCGGACCCAGGCCTCGGCCAGAGTGTGCTTGGGGAAGGAAAAATCAAATTATTGGGATCAAACATTGCTTAATTAAAACATCTGCACTGCTGCATCACTGCTGTAAACTACATTTGTAATGAAACTTGTGTTTCTACATCAAACATCCAGTGTATCCATCACCACTCCTCATTTCTCATCCTGACAGAAGTGGGGAAATGGCCATTCCAACCCCTTCCAACAGGAATTCCCCAGAGGTCGTTTCTATAACGTGTTTTGGTGGCTTTTTTTAAACTTCACAAATCTCAACCACACCCAGAGAAAAAGATCCATTAATTCTGATTAAAAGGAAATGCTTCCATACTTCGACAAACCCAGTTCAATAATTAAAGAGTTGCAAAGCTCACAGGAAATAATTTCAATAATGATAATAAAAAGCAAAGTTTAATTTCTCCAACAGAGGAGAATTTCTGAAAATGATCCCAAGAAGAGCTTTTGCCAGTGGCAAAAAGAACAGCAGAGGCCTGACTGTGCAAGGCAGAACCATTCAGAGCATCAGTTCAGCTGAGGGGAGGGGAACAGGAGTCCTAAAACCTGAATAAAACACAGAATTCTGACCTTGTTCGACCTTGCACCTGCCCCAGCACCTTTTTTCTTCTCGTGGACCCTGTTGATGTCCATGATGATGAACTCCTCCAGCTGCTTGGGGTGGAACAAACTGTTGAAAGGGTGGCGCCAGTAGGTGTTCCCATCGACTTCAGCAACTGGAAAAACACCCCCAAAGGGGCAGGGAATTTCTTGGGAAAAAGGAACCATCAACCAAAATGAAGGCAGCTGCCAAACACATTTTGTTCGCTCATTAAATATTTAGGACATGACCCATATTGTCACCTGGTGCTACAAGAGCAGTTGATATGTGACAGCCAAACCACACCTCCTGTGCCCCAAGCACACACCTTTTATCCACAGGAATTACTCTCCTGGATCAAAGAATCAAGTTCCCACTGAACTTAATCCAGAGAAAAACTAGATGCCATCAAAGTGCAGAAGGATATACCCATCAAATGGAAATGCTTACAGGGAATATCCATGAATTTAACACTAAACCTGCACATTTTGCTTGGGATCCTATGAAAAAAAATCAAGCTTGAAGAGCAATGTCTTAGTTCACTATTAACTTTCTACTGTCCAGATAAATTTATAACATTAAGGTCCAAAATACACAAGGTTTTGTGGAAACAAACCCAGAGTAACTGTGCCAGGAAAGCCAGAGGATGCCCCAGAAGCCACCACTCACTCTGCAGAGTCCTGGGGTCGATGAGGTGGATGGCACTGGTCACTCGAATGCACACACAGATCTGGCTCATGTTCCCCAGGCTCTGGGCCAGTTTTGGTGACAGACACACAACGTTGTCCTGCAAACAAGCACAATGTAGTTTACACTCTCACTGCCTTCATTTTAACCAAGTCTTTAGAAAGGTCTCCAATAAAATTTTAAACTTTGTGTTTGCAGGTTTTCTAGCCCGTATCACAAAGTAACCTCTGCATTTCCCAGGTAGATCCATCCCCACTCCCCAAAAAGCACCATCAGGCCTCCATCACCAAATCCAAACTGTTCCCACTTCACACAACACCCTGAGGACGAGGCAGGGAGAAGGTACCTTGCATATTGGAACAATCTCCACAGAGAAAGTGCTTTTGTAGTTGTAGACATTACTGTGAATGTCATGTGAGATCAAACGTTGGGATGATTTTGATCTATAAAACATAAGAACAGAGCCCTCAGGCAGCCAGCAGGACATTACCTGAATTACAGGAGATAATCAGCACAAAACAACAAAAATATATGTACAACCAATACAAATATTAAGGGAATAGAAAAGTGCATGAGGGGAGTTTTATGAGGGTTAAGCAGAAAACATGGGACCTCTGTAGAAGAAATTTTGTCTCAACTAAAATACATAAGGTTCAACTAAAATACATAAGGTTCCTTATACTTTCACTTACAAAATTATTTAAAAACAAAGGATAAAAGACATTTCCCAAAAGCTTTTGAGTACTCAAGGCAATAAATTTAAATGCTTCACCTAGATGGAACTGTACACTGAAGAAAGTCCACCATCTTCTGGGCCTGTTGCTTTGAAGAGTAATAAAAATCCAGGCCATCTGAAAAGCAAAGAAAACATGATGAACAAACCCATTTCAAGTACAATCCACAGGTTAAGTGATCTGTTGCCCATCTGTACAGAGCTGCCAGCACACACACATAAAACCAGCCACCCTAAAACCACTTTATTCCACCTCAAGACCACACAACCACCTCACTCACCGTGGATTTCCTTGATGCGAAGTGTATTTTGATGGAGCTTGTGCTTTAAAATCAGCTGCTCCAAATAGTAGAAAGTCTTCTTGTGCAGAGTCTAAAACCAAGCAAAGACAAAACTATCCAGCTTATTTAAGAACCATCCAGTGCAAATGCAGCATCCTCTGGAAAAGGGACATCCAAAGCCAAAACCAAGTAACCAAAAAGATTTTAGAGTGCTCTACTTATACCAAATTATTTAAAGCTTCCATTTCTCATTTTTGTGTAACTGGTGCCTAGAAAAACTACTTCCTTTAAAGATTTAAATCTTTATGAATGGTTTGTCCCACTGTTTCTAAACTATCTTAAAATACAGAAGGATATTTAGCAATTTGCAAAAGACCCTCCTGCCAGTAGCATTGAAAATGTTAATAATACTGGGCAGCAGAAAGTTCTTCTCAACTAAGATCAGTAAGAAGAAGACAACAACCCTGAAGGCAAAATGTATCCCTGTGGCTGCCTGTGAGTACATCTTTTTCTGAGAAATCCAGAAAAATCACCCAATTCTTTGCCTGATTGTTTTGCCACGTTCACATGGAAATTCAATTCGCCCCCACCTTTTGTCTGACTTGCACTACAGCTTTCCAGAAATCCTTGGCTTCAATCCTGTGACAGTCCTCACACATCTGAGACTGGACAATGTATTCCACCACAAAAACCTGCTGCAGAACTGCTCCATTTATCACCTGAAAGACAAAAGTGGTACAGGCTTCCTCTTTAGTCCTGTCAAGACTGTCAGTACAATAAAATATCTGACAGACACACATTTGGGGCACAAATAGCAGCAGTATTTTCCTAACTTTACTAGAACAATAATCTTCTTCCAACTGCAATGAGTGGCATTTTAATAACAAGATTTAGGCGGGATGAAATCTAAGAACAGTAACAAAATCCTATTTTTTTGCCAGGAAAGCTTTTCAAAAGTCCCAGGGAGAACCCCGTGCTCCAGTTACCTCTTTCTGAACAGTCAGCTTCAGCTTCAGCCTCTTGGAATGTGGTTCTGTCCAAATGAAACCTGCATCAATCAGCCGGACCTGGCCGTGGGAAAGGACAAGAGCTCAGCACACCCAGCTCCAGCTACCACGGACACAAGTGCATGGTGCAGTTCACACTTCAATTAAAAATAGACATATTAATGCCCCAAATCTAATTAATAATGCTTGGGTAGAACATGGAGGTTGATCTACCTAAAATAAAGGTGATAAAGCCACAGATTGTCACACCAGAGTAACTGAATATACTATTCAACATCTCTGGATGAATGGTTAATAATATTTTCTACATTTAAGTACTAACTCAGCAGCAACAAGCTCAATAAGGCAATGTCCTAATCCAAACCTTCATAAGTGTGGTAAAAAACAATTCTTTGCCTAAAACACTGTCTCAGATCTTTTCCTCTAATAATACTCCCAACCTAAGAGATGCTTTATTCACCTTAAACCCGTGACTTTTTATTTAATCTATATATAGACCTCTGCAAGCCTCCTTCATGTTGTCACAAACCAGTGACAACGAAATAAAAAAATGTTGATAAACTCTACACAAGTCCAAACAGCTCCTCCAGAAGGACAGAATCCTGCACAAGTTTGCTGGATTTCATGCAATACCAACACACTATGAAACACCCACAGGATCAGCTGCTCACCTTGCTCAGCGAAGCTTTGATTTTTTTCAGGCACAAAGCAAGAAGCTCTCTTGATTCCAAGGAGCATTGGATCCAGGTTCCTGGAGGCTGGAGATACCTGTGGAAAACAGTTCTAAGATCATCGAGTCCGACCATTCCCCAGCGCTGCCAAGGACACCACTAATTCCCATCCCCAAGTGCTAAATCCACATGGCTTTTAAATCCATCCAGGGCTGGGGATCCACCCCTGCCCTGGGCAGCTGTGCCAGGGCTGGACAGCCTTTTCCATGAAGGTGTTTTCCCTAAACCTTCCCTGGTGCAACTTGAGGCTGTTTCCTCTTGTCCTGTCCCTTGTTCCCTGGGAGCAGAGCCCAACCCACCCCCCAGCTCCACCCTCCCATCAGGGAATTTTAGGGAATGAGGTGTTCCCCTCACCCCGAGCCTCCTCACCAGACTTGTGCTCTTTTGCTCTCTACAAGCTGAGTCTGATGCATTCCCAGTGTATTTTACTGCCACCCCCACCGATTTTCCCCCTTTATTTCAAGTACCACAAACTCACCATTTAAATCACCCAGACCCTACGCAGCAGCACCCTCACATACACAAATACACACGGGGAGGTGCTGGCACATCCCAGGACATCCGAGGGAAGCAGGGGTTGGCCGGAGGAGGGGAGGGGAAGATCAGATACCTCACCTTTCACACTGTTTGCAGAAGTGGACGGTGCCCTGCTTGGGGATGCCCTCGGTGATGTCCACCTGTGCCCGCAGGCAGCCCACGCACATGTTGGCCGGGTTGGGCGGGATGGGCACCCCGCACTGGCAGCACAGGCTGGAACACAGGGAGGGAGGCAGGGAAGGACAGTCAGTCGCCAGCATATATGAGGGGTGCCCCCTCATCCCCAGCCCCTCACCCCCTCACATGTGTCCCTGTGAGGGCTGTGCCGGCCCCAGGTACTCCATGGCCCCCATATCCCCTCACATGTGTCCCTGTGAGGGCTGTGCCGGCCCCAGGTACTCCATGGCCCCCATATCCCCTCACATGTGTCCCTGTGAGGGCTGTGCCGGCCCCAGGTACTCCATGGCCCCCATATCCCCTCACATGTGTCCCTGTGAGGGCTGTGCCGGCCCCAGGTACTCCATGGCCNGTGCCGGCCCCAGGTACTCCATGGCCCCTCACACGCGGCCGCGCTGCCGGCCGGGAAAGGAAGAGGCGGAGGCGGCGGCGCTGGTCCGGCCCCTCGGGAGGGCGGGCAGAGGGAGCCGGGAGGGAACCTCGGTGCGCAGCATTAACGTTCCCATCCGCGTTTTAATGCGAATAACGTTTTAATCGACGATTCTTCCAAACAAGAATTCACTTTTCATTAAAAATCGTTTAATCCATTC
>VYXB01003935.1:28363-88612 GCA_013397135.1 Pachyramphus minor | reverse complement strand
CGCAGCGGCAAATGGCAGCTGAGGGCACAGCGGCGGCGGCTCCGCCTGTTCCACCCCTGCCCCAAGGATTTGTGTGTTTGTTTATTTATTTATCTATCAAGTATCTCACGTTTTTCCACACCCACAAATCCCCGCCGGAATTGGCGTGAATTTCGAGTTGCCAGCCGTGCCCAAGGAGGTGCCCCTTTGCACCTAATTAATGCTTAAGGGATGCGGCCTAATTTAACTTCAGTAAATACTGAAGCATTTTTATTGTTTTCTGGCATATTTTTCAAGTGTGGCTGAGTGTCTCCAAATGCTACTCTAACTGCTTTTTAACAGAATTTCCAACTTCGTTGGAAAGAGTAAGAATAGGGATGTTTGGGCATTAAATTCAAATTACTTTCGGCATTGATTTTGAAAAGAAAATTGCAGATCCTTTGAAAGAGTCAACCTCTTCGAAAAAGTAAAGCTTCCCGTTCCAGAATTAAATTCAGAACTGGCACCTTCTTGTAGGAATGTATATCTTGTGGAAATAGGTAAGCCCCAAAGTTCTTGAACTTCTCCCTTTGTTTAGTCCTCCTGTATCTGAGCAATAAAATCACATATTTTTTTTTCTGAAAACACAGATTTTAGATTATATACAGTAGATTATGTGATGGCGCAGATGCTTGCAAATGAAGAAACAAACATTCCAGCTGGGATTCAGTCTTGATTTGAAGTCATTAAGAAGCATAAATAAGAGTCTTCATCCTGTTACTAATTTCTAAAGGATTAAACTATGACAATTATAATTTAATTTAATTTTAGGATTTGAAACTACTCCCAGAACCCACTGGCACCTGCGAATTTCCAAACGGAAGATGCAGTGTCAATAGTGGAATATCAGGATGTTATCCTGCTATCAGTCACCTACTTGTTTTTCCTGATGCCAGTTTTTAGCAAAGAATTTTATGAGTTTACTTTCCCAACTGGTGCTTGTCTCCCAGTACAAAAAGGACTCGATAAACTGGAGTTATCAAGCACCAAGACAGTCAGGGCTGGAGCCTGTTCCCTGTGGAAGAGCAGAGGGATCGGGGCTGGCTCAGCCTGGAGAAGAGATGTCTTTAAGGGAACCTAAAAGCTTAAATACCCAAGGTTGGCACCAGGTCAACAGCACCAAGTTTCTCCTCTCTGCTCCACCTTATTCTCTGAAGGATTGTTCCTTCCCCTTGGGAAAGGGGATTTGAGTTTCCCTGGGGAAGAACAGCAGGACAATGAACACTTTTCTTCTGGGTCCACTGCTCATACAACTTCCCCTGAAAGCTGAAAAACACTTCGCAGTGAGAGTGTTGTCAACTACACTGTTGTAACTCCTTAATTAAGAATTACATAATACTTGGATTTAGAAGGAGGAGTTGGTTGGATTAGATTCCATTCGTGGTGTACCATAACCACTCTTTGGGAAGGAGGAACTACTGTGGCAGGGGGTTGGAACGAGGTGATCTTTAAGGTCCTTTCCAACCCAAACCATTTTGAGATTCCATGATTTTGTGATACTGAGGTTTGTTTGTGGACAGCGTTTGTTTTCTGCCCATTTACAGTTGTGATGGAGAAAAACAGAGTTGAATTGCATCAACACATTCCATGGGATTTATTTAATGCAGTAATTTCCTCATGGAAAGGAAGAGTTGTTCAGCTGGGAACTGAAAATCACAGGCTGTCGAGTTGTCTGACATGTTCTTTCTTCTTTGGCACATTTTTCTTTGGTGGGCTGCTTGTGTTCACAGACTGTTACTCACTTCTGCTCCTTTGAAGTTAAGTTTCTTTGCAGACCTCTCTGGAGACTATTGATCATATTATTAAAAAATAATAAAAGAAAATGAATAATAATAATAATAAAAAAGATAAAAAATTGTTTCCTTGCACTGAAGTTTCATTTCAGAACCTCTGCTACACAGTGGGTGTTATATAGTTTTTACTTTCAAGCCTTGATAAATCATTCAGTCTTTGATTTCTTTGATTTAGGAAATAATACACTTTCTGTGAATTCCAGGCTGTCATTTGGAGAGTCTCAAGAGAGGTAGGACAAAGCCTGTCATTTATGGGAGCCAGATCTTCTGTGAAGTCACTGGGGGGAGATTTTGATCCTAATAGTGCTGTAAAAGTTTCCGCTTCAGATTTATTTTCAACTGCAGTTTTCTCCACCTAATTTTGGTGCAAATATATCAAACCCTACTTCAGCTCAAATCATAGCCTCAGTTCATATCAGAACTGGGTTCTTTGTGATCACCAAGGTACTTTGTATTGCCTCTGTTGTCCTCTGGCTGCCACCCATCCAAGGAAAATTTGTATGTTTTAAACTGTCTCAGCACCACTTGTGAAAGTTTTTACACAATAAACAAGATAAAAGCCAAAGCACAGAATTCTCTGAGAACTTCAGTGGTGGGTCTGGATTCCAGAACTTACCACGTGGGTTTTGGCCATGATAAATTCATGGGAAAGATGTTCCTGTGATTAATTTAACAGACACCTGAGGTCACTATTCCCTCACAGAAACTGGATCCAGGAAAGGAGGTGCCAAAGCTACCTGAGGAGCTCCTGGGACCTTGTGTCCAGTTGGAGCTGCTCTGACCTTCCAAAAGAGGTTTTGCCCCGCTCTGGGCTGCTCTTATCATTAGCTGTGGAAATTTAGATGTAAAATTAAAACAATTCAAGAACAAAAACAGAGACATCATTTTACACATTTTTTTTAATATTAATTCAAAAATAGATTTGTGATTCAAAGCAGCGTGCACAGCTCCCAGGACATTCTGCATCTGCAAGTCACTAATTAATGAAAATACCCTCATTTAACTGTAGGATTTTAGTAACAGCAATAACACCTTTATGATCTTTGCTGATGCCCAGTTGAGTTTTTAAGAGGACTGTGGTGACACCTCATCTGTATTTTTAGTTGTTGAGGTCCTGAGTATTCCCACACTCCTGACAATTTTGCTCTTTTCCTATTACACCAGGGAATAGTTTGGAGAAATGGAGCAGTTTCCATTCAGGATTATAACCAGGACTGGGAGAGGGGAATTCAAGGCAGAGCTGTGGCCAAGGGGGCTGTTTAAGGATCCCGGGTGGAGGCGGCAGCTCCCTGTGCCAGTGGTTCTTGGGCAGGAACAGATTGTGCCTGGCCTCTGTGTGAGGTGGCAACTCCCACCTTCCAGCTGTATGCCAAGCAGGATCTAGCTCCCAGTCCAGCTTGTAATCAGGTTGTAATCCCTTTGGGAAAGCAAAGCTTTCCTTGCTTTTCATGGGTTGCCAGCTGGGAAGTTGCAACCTAAGAATTCCAAAAGGCAGAGCTGTCCCTCGGCTGCTGGTTCAGCTTGTCCTCTCTGGTCTCAAGGAGGGATATGAATGGGAGGAATAACATCAGCTGATCCCGTTTGCACACTCCACTTCCAGGGGCTGCTTTCTGGGAGTTCATCTGCACTAAATTTACTGGGATAATGCTCCCTGTTTTCCTGTTCTTACCTATTTCTTCAGTTTGTTGTGAGGAATCCAATTAGCAACCCCAATCCATAGTGTGAGCCACAAACATTATCCCTGCTGAGCTGCAGAGGCAGGAACAAAGAGAGCTGAAAAGAAACTCCTTTAAAGTGGCTTTGGGACAGGGCTCAGGGTGTTGTGACATTCCACTTTCAGCGTTGCATCATCAGCCTTAATGAGCTTCGTCACAGCACAAACACCTGTGCTTTGCTTTCCTTTTGATGTGTTGTGTGAAACTTGCACGTGGGATGGGTTTGCAGGGATAACTCTGGAATATCTGAGGGAGCAGAGATGGGAAATGCTGCCCAGCAGCTGTCAGCAGAGGGGGATAATTCCCAATCTTGCTGAAGCAGCTGGATGCTCGGAGTGCCACAGGCAGAGCTGCTGGGTTTGTGCAGTCAGAGGCACAGGGGCAGCACTGAAGGGCATTCCTAAATTCCTGGAACTTTTAAAAAGCCACTGCTATGCCTGTCATGGTGCTAGAAAAGGAAATTTTTCCTAGTTGCCTTTATAAAACAAAATAACCCAATTCATAAAGTTGCTTGAAGTAAGCTGCTTGAACACGGAGATATCCTAAATTGGTGAAATTAGATTTATTTTGATATTGGGAAGGAATTCTTCTCTGTGAGGGTGGGGAGGCCCTGGCACAGGGTGCCCAGAGAAGCTGTGGCTGCCCCTGGATCCCTGGAAGTGTCCAAGGCCAGGTTGGACAGGGCTTGGACCAACCTGGGGTGGTGGAAGGTGTCCCTGCCCGTGGCAGGGGGGTCAAATTTGATCTTTAAGGTCCCTTCCAACCCAAACCATTCTGGGATCCTGTGATTCTATGAAATTGGATCTTCTGGGTATTGCAAGGGAAAATCCTCCCCTGACAACTTCTGTTCTTCAGCAGCTCCCAATTTGTGTTTGTCAAACATCCCAGCTTATTGTTTCTTGATAACCACGAAAAACCATGGCAAAGCTTTCATTTTTAGGAAAAGTGTGCTTTAGTCCTGGTGTGTTTATTACCTGTACCAGGATGCTCTAGACCTAAACCTCAGATTAAGAAAGAATTGTTTTAAAAAGGTAAATATATGCTCATCAGAACAGACAGGAGTCTTAGAGACTGTTGTACAGTAGCTGTTTGCTTTGGACTTGCCTTTTGTCATCCTCCTTTTCAGCTAAAAACATCTTATCCCATTAAAAAACAGTCTCATCCCATTAAAAAACCATCTCATCCCCTTAACTGGCTAAAGGAAACCTGGTGAGCTGTGGAGCTGCCAGGAGAGGGTCCACACCAGTGTCAGGTTTGGACATTGGCATTAGTAAAATGAATGATTTTAAAAGAATTTGTATTTTCAGCTCTTGGCACTTTGAGTTTTCTTGTGAGAGAATGTGAGACTCCATATGAGCTGCACACCTGCCCATGGCAGGGGGTTGGAATGAGATGATCTTTAAGGTCCCTTCCAGCCCAAACTATTCTGAAATTCTGTGGGAATTGCAATTTACAGGTAAAAATATTTTGCACATTTTATCTGTTAAAAACCTGTAAAAAAAATTATGGATGGTGTTGAGATTTCCTAGACTTGCTTCACTCTGGCTGGAAACAAAACCAGAGAAAATGCCAAAAAACAGCTCAGTGAACTTGCTCTAGAATCCAGCTTGTATTCCTTGTCCCTTGGGAATGTGCTCTACTCCTTCTCCCTCCATCTGTGCCTTTGAGGGAAGAAGAGGAGGACAGGAGGATGTGGAGGCAGGAATTGTGTGTTTTGATGTGGATGGAAGAGCCAGAGATTGATGGTTTATGGGGGAGAATGAGTAAGGAAAGGAGAATTTGGTGATGGAAATGGGAGCTAAACTACATGGAAACTATGATCCAGCTTTGCAAAAGAACCACGTGGAGCCAACTGGAGAGGGTAGGAAGGGAAGGTGATGGAAAACTAAAGCACTGGATGAGTTTTCTTGCACAGTGTTGGACCAGCCTGGGGTCTGCTCAATCCACAGGGTCTGCTCAATCCAGGGGATCTGCTCTATCCATGGGGTCTGCTCAATCCAGGGGATCTGCTCAATCCATGGATCTGCTCTATCTGTGGGGTCTGCTCTATCCATGGGGTCTGCTCAATCCATGGGATCTGCTCTATCCATGGGATCTGCTTTATCCATGGGATCTGCTTTATCCATGGGGTCTGCTCTATCCATGGGGTCTGCTTTATCCATGGGGTCTGCTTTATCCATGCCTCTCCAGGGTGCAGCCAGGGAGAGGTTTGAGTGCCTTTGTGCTGTCCAGACTTGGTACCTCCTTCAGTAAGCCATGGGAATGTTCCAGCAGTCCTGTATCTCTGGGATAATCCTCTGGGGCAGGGCAGGACTGCAAAAGAGTCCAACTCAAAGGGACCTGGGGCAGAAAGAACCTGAGAACTGAACTGTGTGATTGTAGGGAATTTGTGCCAGAGAGCATGGACTGATAAATGAGGATTGCTTAAACAGTCAGGGAGGAAAACATGGAAGGAGGAGGAGGAGGACAGGGACACTGTGCCCATCCAGAGCTTCACCAGACCACTTGAACATTGAATCATCCTACCAGTGGTAACCTAAGACATGCTGAGGTGCCAGGTTTGATAAATGTAGTGGCAATTAGCTCTTTCTTCTTATATATTTATTATTGTCTTCTGTGTGCTGCAGTCCTCTCTGATGGCATTTGCAGTTTATAATTATGCATGGAGATAAATCCCCAGGAAGAGATGGTGCAATCGTGGTGGGCTGGATTTTCCTTTCCACCTCTCCCATCCTGTTGGCACACGCACGACACGGAGAGCTGACACATGGCTATTAAAAGGTGTCTGTGCAGGTATTGCTCAGCCAGAAAATTGCAAAACCAGAACTTGCTGCCTTGTACGAGGGAGTGGAAGCTTCCCAAGCTGCTCCCAGATGCTGCAGCTCATTATTTATTTAGGAGGATCTGCATTTATATGAAAGACGATCGCAGTGAAGTTTGTTTTGCTGTTGAAGATTTCTTGGGGAAAAGAAGCCACGGGTCCAGGGCTGCTGTGAAGTGCTTATTTCAGTGCCCAAGTGCTGTGATGGATGGAGTGGGTTTTAGAGGGCACAGAAATTCATAAAAGCATAGAATGGTTTGGGTTGGAAGGACTTTAAAGATTCCAACCCCACTGAGATGGGCAGGGACACCTTCTACATGCCCAGGTTGCTCCAAGCCCCATCCAACCTGGCCTTGGACACTCCCAGGGATGGGGCAGCCACAGCTTCTCTGGGCAACCTGTGCCAGGGCCTCCCCACCCTCCCAGGGAAGGATTTCTTCTAATACCCATTTCTGAATAAAAAGCTGATACTGAGCAGGGTGTGGGGCTCTGAGGTGTTTTGGTGCCACGAAAACATCTCTGTGATAAGGAAAAGCTTTTGGATAGCAAAATACTCAGATTTTTTGATAGCACATGAGCCACCTGTTACAAAATGAGAAAGGTCAGAGCATAGGAAGCACTTGGCATTTTTTGATGTGCCTCCAGACCACCCATGAGGCAGCACTGCTGGGTGTAAGGTGCACACACCTGAACAGTTGATTCCAATTGATTCCATCAAGTTGTGCCTTCAATTCTCACATGAGGAGAAATATTGGAAGGGAAAGCTCAAAGTGTTCATCTGTGGCATTGAGAAAGCTCCTTGAGATGTATTATTTCCCTGGAGTGAAATATCTGGGACATCCCATACTTCCCTGAGCAAGGCACCAGAGTGTCCCGAGCTGGATGTGTCGACTTGGTTTGCACCATCTTTTTTTCCAGTTGTTACCCCACAAATCACTCAATCCCTGTGCACTTGGCAGATAATTAGTGTGTGAGAGCTACCAGGCTTCTCTCTTGTGCAATTTATGGAGAACACAAGGAACTGATAGAAGCTCTTTCCTCTGCCAGCCTGATGGGTGAGGCCTTGCTCCCCATCTTTTAATTACATTGCTGCAATCCCATTCCAGCCCTCTCCATGTCAGGGTGCTTATCCCAAGCCTGGCCTCCCTTGTTTTGTGTCAAAGTCTCCATGATGTACCTTTTACCTGCATTTTCTCCTCCTGTTCATCTTTTTTTCTTTTAAATACCAAAAGCTCATAAAGATTCATGGTGTGTAAGTCATCCTTGAGTATGACCTTGAAATAATGAGATATTTCTGATCTCATGATTATGGAGCAAAATAGGAGCTGCCAGAACAAAATAACGGAAGCAGCACCTTGGCTGACAAAAATCTATCCCTGGCACTGCCACAATTTACCTCCATTTCATCCCTCTTTTCTCAGTCATTGTAAGAAAAGCAGAATCTGCCTTTTTTCATGTAGATTTTCCCTATTTTCCACCATTTGTCCTGGTTTCTGATTTTTTTCCTCTTGCCTGAGTGCTTCTCAGCCCTAAGATCCATATTTTGATGCAAAAGGTGCATGGGCATCTTTTTAATTTCACTTTTAAGCCCAGACTGAAGTGTGTTGGTCATTGAGGGGGCCCTACAACTTATATTAGGCCACATGAAGTGATTTCTGCAGCCTGTTTCCAGCTTGGAGCTTATTCTAATATAAAGAAAGCCTTGGTTATCCCGGTAAAAACTGACTGTAGTGAAACATCAGAATCAGCAGAGTCTATCAGCTCTTACCTGTCCTGATGTAGCAATGGGTGAAATCAGGGTGGAGCAGGCAGGGATGATGACAAGTGGGAATTCTCAGAGTTAATTCTTACCTCCACCTGTGAATCAGAGCCTCACAGCCAGGGAGTTTCCATGGAAGTTGCCTGGAGACATTTTCATAATTTGGGCTCCTCAAATTCAGGCAGAAGATTGTCTACTCTGAAGAACAAATACATGAAAGTTGATCATGATTTGAAGCACTTTGTGTAGTTCAGGCTGAGTTTTCCCTCCTATGGGTAAGGAAAGAGTGAAGAGGAGCCAGTTTTGTTTTGGCTCTTGCTGATGGAGTTGTGGGACAAACTCAGGTCCAGCCTTTGGGGGATCTCAGGAATATTACAGGCATCAGACCTCCTGTGTCAGCTGACAAACACTGACAGCACACTGCATTTGCAGTTTCCTGAGATCTAAGGCAGATTATTTTACCAGAACATTTCAGTAATTTCCACTTCCTTGATTCCCTTGACTGCAACAAGTTTATAACAGGGCTGCGTGTGGGGTGGTTTGATGTGGCTGAAGAAGCTGAGGATTTGCACTTCAGAAGGAAGTCCAGCTTTGCTGCTGACTTCCCAGTTTTTCAGTTTGTGGGAGGATATCAGGAACTTGCTAATATAACCATTTTGATGTGGTGTTTGAAGAGCAAATAATTAAAATGATTTGGGTAGGGGTCGATTCATGCGCTGCAAGAAGTCAGCACTGCTGTTGGTGCAACGCTACATGTTGAACATTTTGTGTGAATATCAGGAAGTTATTAAAAGTTCAGTAATATTTCATTTGAAAATTAGCCTGTTCTGCCTTAATTTCCAGTGCTCAGCTTGGCACGTGGCCACTTGTCCATGTCTGTGCCCCGGGGTGCAGTAATTCATCTGTGAGAATTGTCCCAATTTCGGCTCACACTGGTGCTGCTCAAGTGTGATTCGTGGTTCGTGTGTTCTGCTTTACTTCACCTGCTGTGCTTCTTTTACCATGGCTTAAATACCTGTTTTTTTCCCCCTAACTTCCAGGTAATTAGGGAATTAAATTCTAGAAGTGGAGCATAAAAACGTTAGGACCTTTTAACTTTTAACCATAACCATGTGAATTGTTTTAAGTAAAAAAAACCAAATACTTTTTTCCCCACTAATTTCACATCCAAACTAAGAATTTTAAATTATGGCCGAATCACAGCAATAATAAAACTTTTTAAAAAAAAGTGCTTGAACTTCCTTAAGATTTCAGAACTTCATAAACATGGGGGCTCATTTTTCATGGAATTCCATGTAAATTGGACACTCAGAGGATGATTTATCTCCACAAGTGACTGGTTTGGATGCAGGTGCCCACCAGGTTTGTAGGATGGGAAGTGGCAGCGCTTCCCCACCGACCACCTTGGATTATTTTTCCAGTCTTTCCCAGAAAGATCAGGGGAAAGGATGGAAGCAGAGCTTTCTCTTTCTTCTGTTGATAAGCAGTGAGGAGCAGCCACTCTAAGGCTCCCTGTGGGAATAAAACCACTTTAAATAAGTTAGGACTACATTTAGGCACTGCTTGCTAAGCTGAGTTTACCCAGAGATGTCTCATCCCACTGATGACCCTTGAGCTACAAAGTGCTGCTGTCCTATTTCAATCTCAACTTTTTAATTAATGTGATTGAAGTACATCAAAATAACTTAGAAATAAGCCTGGTAGATGTGCAGGGGGCACTGGTGATGATCCTGATCCATGTTGCTGGGCAAGACTGGGAAGGAATATATATTTCCAGCTAAGGAAAAGGTCCTTGGGAAGCTGTTTTTAATAGTCTTGGGTAAAGGCTGCCCGGAGGGGCTTCAGGGAGAAAATTCTGGAGGTTCATGGTCTGACCATGTTGTTGTGGAGTCGCCCTCGGTAATGGATTTGGGAGGTGATCCATGAAATTGGTTGGAAAACCTTTATGGCATTATGGATAAATGGGAGCTTTGATGAAATGGAATTAAGCAAATGAGTTTTAAAGAGGAGAGGTATGGTGCTGGCCAGCTGAGCCCCCAAATGTCCCATGACTTCAATTAATGGTGCATTTGTACTTTCAGGGTCAGCGCAGCTGGAACTGGTTCATCTCCCCTTCCTGCTTTTGCTTTCACTGTTGGATTCTTGGTTCTCTTTGCTCTTAACACGCAGCTTTCATATGGCGTTTTTTTTTTTCTTTTGGTGTAAAAACCTCCAGCTCAGCCTGAACTACAATTAGCAGGGTAATAATGGAGCAATTAACTGCAATTAACGCGGAGCAATAATGAAGCAGGAGAAAACAGTGCCCTGCCAAGGTGCTTTCTGAGGAGGCTCTCATCCTCCTCACAACTGAGCTGTTGCCCATATGCTGGACTTACTGGTGTTACTGGGAGCTCCAAACCATGACCCTCCTTCCACCTTACAACCTCTTTCCATCCTGGATGAACGGTTTCATCTGCAGGGAAAGGGATTTCAGCACTGGAGCAGAGTTTCCCAAGCTGTGGTGTGGTCTCAAGCTGTCAAGAGTGTTACCTCACCTCCTCTCTCTTTTAGCTGGGGGGAAAAAAATTGCTTCTGTTCACTGCTGAGTGCCAAAAATGCCTTGAAGTCTCCTGCTGGAGCCCACTGATTTTGAATATTAAGTAGGTAGAGTTATTCCAGCTTTTCCAGCAGCAAGGAGAAGTGCAAAGGGCTGGGAAAATCTCAAAAGGCTCTTTAGCAGAGGTTGTTTTCAGCTGTTGCTTCCCTTCCTGGTGAATACCTCTCACCCAACACCTTTGAAATTCAGTAAAGCTGAAGAACTCACTCAAAAAAAGGGAATTTTCACTGGAGTAATGCTGTAGAAACCCTCCCAAAGAGCAGCTGCTGCTGTTTTCCTCCATCTTCCTGCACCTCCTGCAAAGCCAAAGGAAGATAAAAGGCCCAATAAGGAAGAAAAGTGCTTTCCATGAATCCTGTCATGGGGGGATGGTGGAAATCCCTCTTCCTGAGCAAAGGAACTTCCTTGTTCCGTTTGCTCTCAGTTAAATGTTTAAATAGCAATATTCCATCGGGGTGTGTGCCTTGGAGAGAGGAGACCCAGCCTTTGCATACCTATAGAAAAGTGGTTTTCCTGGTCCTCCAAAAAGCAGGTCAGTTGGGTTTGGTGACATGGGGAAGAAATCCCCTTTTTTAGAAATTAAAAAATGAGATGTCAGTGGACACAGGACTGATGAGGAGATGCCAGGGCATTTACATCATCATATCATCTAGTTAATAAGCAGAATTGAGGATAAAATTTGGGAAAGGTTTTCGGTTCAAGCACCAGCATGCTGGGCAAATATTTTTATTTTTTCACCTCTGACATTTGGCTTGTAACTTTTAGTCTATTTTAGTCTATTTTTAGTCTATTTTGCAGGCTGTTTCCATAGAAAATGTCACAGGTATTGCCATTTTTCATCTCCTCCAATGCTGTGGTTATCCCTGGAGGTGTGATTGCAGTTTAGCACCTCAGATTTGCAGGATAAATTGGGATTAAACTGCCAGGACAGGTGAGGTTTTGGCTCTCAGTTGAGTCCAAACCACCCAGTTGTGCCACCAGCACACACAGGTATTTGTTGCCTTAATTTGAAGCACATCACTGGCTTTTTTTTTTTCCCAAAGACAGGAGAGGTCTTGGATCCAGTGAGGATGAACATGGCAGTCCCCCCACGGATCCATTTAAGGAGCTCTCAAACCTTGTCCCAGAACATTTGTTCCAAAATAATCTGTCTGCCACAGTGCCAGCCCAGCCCACACACATCCAGACTATTTATGAATGAACAGAAAACACAGAAGAGCTGAGTCATGAGCACCAGAATGTTGTTCCAGAAGAATAAAATTTAATTTTTATCTGAAAAAAACTGCATACACATGTTCAGATCTGGTCAACCTTCACAACATGTCTTCGTTTCCAAACAGACTTGTGCTTTTAAGGTGCAGGACCCCACTGCAGCTTGATAAAGAAGTTAAGAGGGGGGTTTGAACTGTGCAAACATCATTTGGAAGCTATTTACATTTTGCATTCTCACTTCTAAGAACAGCAGCATCAGCTGTAAGAGATGAGCAGCTGTAATTTATGATTTGGCATTCACATGTGATTGAGGTGTAGTGTAAAAACCAAACAGCCTTTCATTGTTCCAGAAACTCCCCACAGGCTATGATAATAAATCTAATTTCTTCTTTAGAAAGGAGATCTCTTTAAGCCCTCAGACTTCCTTGCAGGTATTAAAATATTACTTCCACTCTGATTCCTCGATCATCTTCCCCTGGTGCTGACATGCACTTTGGTGCCCTGGTGAGTGGGAGCAGAAAGAAAAGATCTTGGGTTTTATCAAAGAAGGCAGGAGGACACTGAAACAGAGGAGATTTTGCTTCTTTCTGTCATCTTCACTAAACTGTAAGATTACATACAGTATTAAAAAAAAATAAATCTCTTTTAGACCATCTGAACTCAGATTCAACAACTTAGGTGCAAAAAGAGTTGGATTAAAGTTCATCCTCCTATTGCTTTCCCTTCGGATTTCCTCTCCCATCCATTAAAAACTAGGAGTCCATACCCAGCCAGGTCTCAGCACTCAAATCATGCTGGATATACTTAATTCTTTATATTCTGTAGCCTGGCCAGAGAAGCCACAGGGTGTTTTTCCCCTGCCCTGTGAACTTTGTGTATGATGAGTGTTGCACCCCTCAGCCATCACAGTCTCTGCTGTTTTGCACATGCCAGAGGGATTAAATTAGGCTGCTGAAGGTGGCTGGAATCAGGCAAATGTGGCATTCCAGGTGATGTGCTGCCTGTGCTGCTTTGAAAGGGGCTGTGCAGGCAGGAGCTCGGGGCCTTCCTCTGCTGCCCGGCTCTGGGGATGAAGCAAAGCCGTGTGTTGTGAGAGAAAACAGCGTTTTCCTAAGGGCCAGAGGGCTTTGGAATAAACACCCAACATTCCACAAGCTGCTGGGGCAGGCTCAGTTCACCATGGACACGGTGCTGTCGGGCTGGGCCCCGAAAATCTGGGAGAAGAACTCCAGGGCCAGGCGGACGTGGATGGGCACGAAGACGTAGGCCGTGTACACCACCATGGCCACCACGGTGACCGTGATGGTGTGGAACATGGACTGCTCCCAGGGCTCCAGCACGTAGCTGCAGGTCACCAGCAGGTACTGGTAGTACAGCCAGTAGATATAGTCCTTCACACGCTTCACATCCATCTTCAGCTCCCAGTGGTTCACAGGTGACCTGGAACGACAGGGAACTCGGGATTAAACTGCACTGGAAAGGCCTGGCACTGAACTAGGAGGTGGTGACCAGCATTTCAACTTTGATATCACATGTGATCACTGGATAAAGTAAATTTTGAACAGAGGGAACCCGTCAGTGCCATCAGCAGCCTCTGCTGCCCTGGAGCACAGGGAACAGTGTTGAGCTCTGCAGATGCTTCTTGCATTTATCAAAGCTCCATCAGACGGACAATCTCAATTCCCAGGGAAGCTGTGGCTGCCCCTTCCCTGGAACTGTTCCAGGCCAGGTTGGATGGGGCTTGGAGCAACCTGGGCTGGTGGAAGGTGTCCCTGCCCACGGCAGGGGGTGGCACTGGATGGGCTTTAATGTCCCTCCCAACCCAACCCATCCTGTGATTCTATGAATTCCCACATTCTGACTGTGAATGTGTTTTTCTGTTCATTCTGTTCTAGGAATTAAAGCCACACGAGCCTACAAAGGCCCAGGGTTCCCATGGAAATCAGGCATTTAAAAGGGAAGGCTTTGGGTCAGCTTCCAGAAGTGTGGATGGCAGACAGATATGCCCTGGGATAAAGATGAGATTAAAAAAAAACTGCTCTAAAACCTCCTAACCTTCCTGCTGGTAATATTCTTTATTGTTCTGCAATTGTTGGGAAGTCAAAAAAGACAAGCTATGAAAAGGAGGGAAAATAAGTAATCTCCAATTGCAGAAGTTGTTTTTCTAGCTCATTCCAAAGAAATAAGAATTATTGCAGATTAAATGTATTTAATAGAAGTTACAAGTCTAGGAAAGATTTTCCTCTCAGGTAATACCTTTATGCATTTGTTGTTCCCAGCTCCACATGGAAAGCGGAATGGCTGAGCAAGTATTAACTAGGAAATGGGGTTTGCCTTCCACTGCTTATTGTTAAAATTGTTTTTTTTTCATTTTAAATAAGCTTTAAATGCAGGCTAAAAACATGTATTTCAAGAAAATAGAATGACAAGCAACTGTACAAGGCTTCCCAGTGGGACTTCTTTATTTTGGGAGTTGAGTTTAAGGACACACATGGTGACCAGGTCAGGGAATCACAGGGACTACAGCAGATTTTCCTGCTGGAAAACCTTCCAATGTATCATTTTTTCCTACACTTCTGTTGCCTAAAATTCTAGGAACAGAGATGTTTGGATATCACACCCCTCCAGTCCTGTGTTCATGCTGAGTTTTGGGCACCAGAATTTTCTGCTCCCTCAAAGCCACAAATACTAAGGCAGCAGTAAAAAATGTGCAGCCTGTGATTAAAATAATGATGGGCCACTGATACAGGCCAAAAAGTATTACAGCATTCAGTGGTTTACAATATTCTGGTGGTTTGTGGGTATTTACCCACAGAAGGGAAGACAAGTTCCCAATACAAGGGATCCTTGGTTTGTTTTGTAACAGCTTTATTTTGGTTACTGGTGTGTGAATTTTTGTCTGGTGGATGCCCAGTCAAGCACACACACCTTGGATTGCATTTCTTATCTTTCTTCCCCTGGGTCACTGCTACTCTCACACCTCACTGTCTGGAGATGCTGTAAGGTGGATTTGGGGGTTTTCCTTTTTCTTTGGGAAGGCAACAACCACAGGCTGACCCTAAGCCTGGCTGTCTGACTGAATGGACACTCCAAGTGCCTGTCCCAGCTGTTGTTGAGAACCTGACTGTATTTATTCTCCCTCCTCATCCATGTGCAGGCACCTTGCCCCATTTTCTCCCCCCATCCCTCAGGTTTCTGTCCAGATTTTTATGCAGAAACCCTCCTGTACTTGCCCCATCACCCCCAACAAACATACTTTCTTTCCCACCAGCCTTTCTTCTGTGTCCTCCAACCATCAGTACCTTCCCCAATATATCCTTTATTCTCCCAAAGAAGTTAATTTTCTTCACTTCCATCTTCCCATATCTCCCAGGCCAAGAAACTACCTCCAGTGCTTTTGGGGGACAGATCACTCCCATTTTAAACCCAGCAATGACTGTCTTTGCTGGGAACAGTTTTACCTGCAAGAGTTCAGGCTGGGTAGAAATGTCACCACTGGTTCCTGTCCTGGCATGAATGGAAGATGATTCCTTTCAGATAATTTATTTTAAGGCAGAACTCAAGAGAGGCCTTAAAACCTTGTAAATATTGCAAAGCCCTCAATAAAAATGGCACAGCTGGCAAACTGTGACTCCCTGGGAGCCAAAAGTGTCTCTATTTAGCCCCTGTGCAAAAAGAGCAGTGTTTTCCAATGAAGAGGTTAAGCCCTTTCCTCTACAATTGGAAGGAGAACGATAAGGGCCCTGTGATACTCTCTAGGATTAAGGTATTTATACTGGGGTTAGACCTGTGCTAGTTAAATTCATACCTTTCTTGGGTAAATACCTGCTAATCCTCCCTGCTGCAAGGCTGGAGCACTGGCTGGGGGTGGCTGAGGCTCTGAGTTACCAGAGGTGCACATACACTTGTGTATCTCCCTATAGAGCTCGTTTAAGGAACAGCCAAAGTCAGGGAAAAACCTTCCCTGGGCTGATTTGCCTGATATTCAACCAGGCTGCAGCCTCAGCACTATCACTTACCAGGCACTGCTGTCCTGGAGGGAGACATGAATAAAGGATGAAGTCATTAAAATGATGAGCAGCTCTTTTTGATTTAACCAAAGACCTCGTCACACTTTCTCCAGCCTGGGGGTTGTGTTTCCACTCAGCTCCACCACAAAGTCCAGCCTGTGCTTCTCTGGTTCTCCCAGGTCAGGGTGCAGGGGGATAACTCCATCCCCAGGCACTCAGGCACCCTGGAATACCAGGAAAAACACACAGTGTTTTAATGCAGAGGTTTTGTGGTCCCCTAATGAATGGCAGAGGCTGAGATAAGTAAAAGCCAAACAGTGAATTACAGATCCTCACCACTAACTCACAGCCACTGCATTTAATCTACCCAGAGACCTTCTCTGATAGCAGGAGAAGCTCAGCAGCACGAAGAGTGTTGCAGGTTAATGCCATTCCAGATGCATAATTTATAAAGGAAAACAGAGGAGGGAAAGGGAAAAAAAAAGGCACCTTAAAGCAGCTGCTCAGGAAAGGAGAAACAAGACTCCCCTGTGCCACAGATACCTCTGTGTGCATTAATTTGGGCCCAGTGTGGAGCACAAGGAACAGCCCAAAGCTCCACATCTCCAGCAGCTTTACCACCCAGATTACTTGTACCAATAATCAAAGGGAATGGCAGATCACTGCACAGACTTTGGAGGCTAGAAAACATCTATATTTTAAATGGGATTTGTCCTTCTACTTCCATTTTTAAGCATTGCTGTGTTTTATTATGTCCCTCTGAGTTGAAAGAGTCCTGAGCTATTCACTCATCAGTCCCCAATATTCCAGAGCAGGAGGTAATTTGCTCTCATGCCATTTTAGCTTAACACTCTCTGTCTATAAATTTGGATTTAAACATTCAACTGTGATGAGGAAATGCCTTTCTAGAAGCCATGGGACTGTTGCAGCCAGCTATGAGTGAAATGAAGAGAATTCACCTTCTCCAGCCGTTAAGCAACATTCAGGTTATTTTCAGCTATTCCACCTCCAAGCAAAAAAAAAAAAAAAAAAGAACCAAACCCAAGAAGAGAAACCTGTAAAGCAGCTTTTATTGTTTTAAGTGGCTGCCTGATTTTCTTGCTTGTTGATACATGCCTCTGATTAGGGCAGCTGGAAAGATAAATCATCATCAAAATGCCCCAAGTTGCATTTCAGAGCACATCTAATCTCAAAAAGTGCTTTATTAGTGACCTGGTGTTGGAGCTAGTTGGGAGTTAGAACCTGGAGATGCCAGTGTAAGGTACTTTAATAAGGAATTTGTGCTTTGAGCAGCTGGGATTTGGGGAATTTTGGTCATAGTACAGGTCTACAACTCTGACCCATGGCTGGACAGCACCTGGTGGGAAATTCCTGTGGAAAGAAACATTCTTGCAGGGGAACTGGGATACACTGGTTTCCAAAGAATGCTTGAGAAACACCTGACACCTTCAGCAGGAGGGATTGGTTGACTTACACATACAGAGAAAAAGGGATTTCAACATGTGTTCAGGTCTGGAAGGGGGAGAAACAAACCCTGGAAGTGGAGGTGCCCCATTCACGGGGTGCCTCTGGTGCTTTGAGTGTAAAGTAGGGACAAGATAAGAAGAAAACCAACCAAACAATCAATCCACCCCCAAAATGCAAATATTGAATTGGCTAGAAATTAGCCATTTGCTAAATAACTGCTGTGGTAGCACAGGAGCAAGAGTGGGTGGGTTTGCAGCATCCTAAGGGATCCCTCTCATGCTGAAGCTTAAATAAAATCCTGCCACGAGCCCCTGAAGGGGTTCCCAGTCCAAACACCCCCTGAGCACCCACATGTGGGCAGGTGCAACGAGCCAAAGTGCAATAATTGTTTTTAAGTTGTCTGATATGTAAATAATTGCAGCTATTAGAAGAGGAATGGGTAGTCACCCCCTTGGGGATTGAAATAGAAATCCTTTCTGCAAGTTATTTATCTGTGGCTGTTCTTTGTCACTTTGTTGTGTTAAATGGGTTTGTTCTGCTGTAACTCAGAATATCCTGACTTATCCAAGGCACCAGTCTTGGCTCTCTTAGTGCCAGTGTGGTCCTGGGCTGAGCTCACTGATTTTAGGCAGACAGACATCTCCAAGTGCAAATAGAGCCCTAAGGGGATTCCCATTCCCAGTCCATCCTGCATTCCCTTTAATGTTTTATTCAGTGAGCACCAAGCACAGAGAATAAGGAATGAAATTCAGGTCCTGTGGACCAGCAGTGGGGAAGAAATTTCACTGAGGCAGCAGTTGGTGCAGGGAATCCCAGGGACACACTCAGCCTGTTCCTCTGTTGCATCCCCATGGCTCCAATTCCTCAGCTCAGCCCAGAAAGCTGCCTGCTCCCTCCTGACAAGCAGAAACCCCTCAGGTTACTGCAGTACTTCCACATGGATCTTTAAATGTCCCCTCCAGCTTGTTTTCACAGGGAGGAAACACCAGGCAGAGGATGTGAATGAGAACAGCAGCAACAATCCCAGCAGAGCTCCCACTAAGGAGGCACCATTAAAAATGCCTCGACATACAGGCTGTAATAAATAATTACAATTTATTTACACCCCACCTGTAACTCTGGAGTGCAGAGCAGCAGTGAGGCAATCTCTGGTTCTTCTCCCTCAGCTTGCATCCTCCTGAATCAGCACCTCAGCACACTTGGGCCATACATTCCTGCCAGCTCCTGTGCTCCAGGAAATGTAAAAGCTCCTACATGTATCCTGTGCAACAGCAGGATAAAGCTCTGAGCTGGTAAAGTTTTAGTGCTCTACATGACTCAGACATTCTGCATGTGGGTGAACATGGTTTGACTGCTCCTGTGGGGTTTTTTGGGCAGAAAAAAGTCTTCCAGGAGAGGAAAAATCCTTCAAGAGTGGAAAGGGTGAGGCAGAAAAGTGTTTTCTGCTTTCCCTTGCTCAGGAGAGGGAACTCCAGCATCTTCCTGGTCTTTAAACACCAGCCCTCCTTCCTACTGCCCTCACTGGGAGCACAGAGGTGCTATTTGGCTCCTTTATAAGTCACATAATGCACACGAGACCTTTTGCTGTTTGGGAAGACTTCCCTTTTTCTCTGGTGACTCCAAACAAGGCAGCAAAGCACTCATGGGGTGACAAAGCCACACCTGCACGAAGTCTGGCCCAATTCCTCATGTCCAGCTCTGACCCCAAACCTCCCCCTCATGTGCTGCCACGTCCATGCTCCTCCAGCAGCTCTCCTGGGCTCCCCAGCAGTGGTTTGGTTCTATAATTCAGCTCCATCTCTACTTGGAACACACGGATTCTTGTCAGCCTGGATGGAAGTGTTTAACAATAAACTAATTTTTGATTGAAATTGCAGGTTTGCTCCTTCAGCTGAGTTGAGCACACAGATGGGGTGTACTATGGCCCACAGTGATGTGGGAAGTCATTTTAAATGTGATGTACAAACTGTTGACCCTCAGGAGAGCAGCACCCACAGGGATTTCATTTGGAGAGAGGCACCCAACCCTTCAGTAACAGAAGAGAGGTTGAAAGCAGTTAAAGTTCAGACTGATTTCATGCCTTACCTGCCCCTGCAAGCTGTAGGCTGTTCCTAGCAAAGCCACATTAGTGAATAAATCAACTCCCCCTAACTTTGCAGCCTGGCTGATTTATCAGTCCACTCTCCTGTCTCTTCTCAGGCAGAGGATGGAGGAAATGCAGCTTCTCTGCAATAACAACATCCTTGGAGCAGCTCTGTCCCATTTTCTTCCAAGGCCAAATTAATTTTTCAACAATTTTTCCGTTCTTCCCTCCTCTGAAGTTTCCTCAGTCATTTCCTTACATAACTATCTGCTCCTCACAGTCTGTGTCCAAATCCCTTCCTTTCCATCTTCCTCTGGGCTGAGCATGTTTGGGGCTCCAAGTCCTGCCCCTGTGACAGGACTTGCACCTTGGAGCAGAACTGGTGAGCAGCTCTGCCAGGGCACACAGGTAAACAGGCAGCTGGAAATCCCAGGAAAAGCCTTCCCTGTGTTTTCAGGGTAAGCACAGTTTAGGACAGACATGGTTTTGAACTAAACTGATTCCCAAACAAAACCTCAAATTTGTAACAAGAGACCAGCACCAGGTTTAAATTGAAAATACTTAAAAATTGAGAGTTCTCAAAGAACTGTTCCAGGAATATTTTAGAGGGGGGTTGGTGAGGTTTTGGCTCTGCTCTTGGTGACAAGCCTTAAGTCCTGCAAGACTTGTGAGATCTGGGACATCATCTGCATCCTTCAAGAGGACTTTAAAGACCTTAGAGTTCAGAAGGTTGTGTAAACACATCACTCTCCAGACAAAATAGCTGAGATATTTGAGGTCTATAAGAAGATTTACTTCCAATTGTAGTTCTTATTTTGTTCAGGCTTCTTTGCTTTGCTCTGAGTCATTTCTGAAGCAGCTGAAGCTGCTCTGGGGTTATAGGTAATATGAGAAGGTGAATATGGTCATAGTTATGACAGGTATTAGTGGGAAACAGGGACCAAACTCTTGTGCAAGTGCATCTCTTTCGAGATCTAATGAAGGGAAGCAGAGTTGCACCACACCAGCCACTGGCCCGAGAGGGGAAAAGAAAAAATGAAGTGAGATCCTTGCAAGAGATAAGAAGAAAAAAGGGAGACTCACATTTTTCACAGAAACTGATTTAACCCCACATGTACAGCAAGGAACAGCTTCCCTTGCAGGACACTTCATCCCTGTGAGCAAACAGGTTTGACCACAGAAAGCTGTGGATGCAGAATATCCCTAAAACGAGGGGAAAGCAAAGCCACCCTTAATTTTTGGAGGGGAGACACAAGGAATCCTCCAGTCAGACAGTAGGGCAAGACAAGGCTCTTCAAAGCTGGTGGGCTCTGAAAAGCAGTGAGTGGGGTCTCCTATGTGGACACAGCCAAGCACTGTGTCCCATTCCAACCCCCTGGGCTCCTCTGCTCCCAGGGTGCTGGTTTTGGGAATGTTCCCTTGGCTCTACACCAGCAGGAAGGCCGGGCTTGAGGTACAGACACAGCACAAATGGAAAGCTTGATAAAACCTGGCTTGGCAGGACCCAGAGCAGAGCCAGGGATGGTTATCAGCCTGCTGGAGCACTGTGTCCTGGTGCTGTGCACTGCACCACACATCCTGGATTGGGGCACAGGGAACATGGAACAAGTATTCCCTGGGCTGCTCCCCAGGCACTGCTTCACCACATCTCCCATTCCAGCTGGAACAATGTACAGGCTTCCTGCAGAGCTTCCCTGCTTTTCCCCACCAAACCTGCATCATCAAGAAATCACTAAAAGGACTCGTGGGATTGCTCTCAAGACAATTTGTGGTTATTTGTATCATACTTGTGATATCCACGAGAAAAAGATAAACAAGCATTTCAATTCCTAAAGCATCAAAATCCGCAGTCCACAAAGTACCTTGTGCTGACTAAGCAGAGCATTTATTGCAGGGATTCTCTTCCCCACTATCCCAGCTCCAACAGGGAGGTAGGTCTTGCACCTGCTTCCCACTGAAGGATTCCAGGGAACCACCAGCAACTCTAAGAAAACCAAGGAGCAAAAACCTGCAAGCAGTGGGTTCTTCCAGCACACTGGTCTGGGCAGCACTGTCACCTGCCCTCCTCCATCACCTGTCTCCAGCTTTGCATTTCTGGGTGCTTGGTTTTCAGTAACCCCCTGCTAAGGCAAACCATCCTCCAACAGCCACAACACCTGGAACCCCCTGACTGCAGCAACAGGTCACAGGGGCACAGAATGGTTCAGGGACCTCGAAGCTCCATCATCTCCTTCCAACGAGCCGGGAGCATTTCAAGCCCGGAGGGACCTTGCTGAAGGCTGCAGGTCCGTCTGTAACGCCACCACCTTGAAGGCAGCACAGCAGAGCAAACCCCCGAGGCTTCCCCGCTGCTCCCGGGCCTTCCCCCCGCGCTCCTTACCGAGCCTCTGGAGACCCCCCGGGCCAAGGTCACCGGCCCCGGGGTGCGGGGATGCTGCGGGACGCGCCTCCGCCGCGATGCCCTTGGGCGAGCGCAGCTGAGCCGGGGCTGAGCGCGGGCACCGGGCCGTGCGGGGCTCCTGCTGCGGGGGCACCGGGATGCGGGCGCTCCGGGATGCGGGCACTCCGGGATGCGGGCGCTCCGCGGCCCCACGCCGCGCTCACCTCCGCCCCGCGCACCGCAGCTNCGGCGTTCGGGGGGTGGGAGGAGCGGGGCCGGGCCTGGGGAAAGCCGTGGGATGGAGCCGGCTGGCACCTCCGGCACGCCAGCTGTTTCCCTGGAGCGCGGTGTTTCCCTGCATCCGGCGGCTTTTCCCAGCGCCGGCGGGATGCGGGATGCGGGGAGCGCGCACCGGCTGCGCCAAAGCTGCCCCGCACACACCCGCAGGCGCTGGTAACCCGCCACATCGCACCCCGACGTTGGAATATGTATCAGTTTAGCGTGGTTTACAGCACAGCGGGGGTGCGAAGGGCTGCCCGGGGGCCGCAGGTGCCTGGGAGCATCCCGGCTCCAAAGGGATGGGTGGGAAGGACCTGAGCGAGGTGCTGCAGCTCGGCTGGGACACACCAGGCGTGGAGAGAGGGGAACGGGGGTGACAGCACCGTCCGTCAGGTGTTCCCAGAACAGAGGGATATGGATGGGCGAGTACTTACAAGACTTTATCTGAAATCCTGTGATGATAACCATGAGGCTCAGTTTTCTCTAGTTTATTCTGCCCCAGAGATAAAAAAAGCAGGATTTAATGTCCTGCTCGCTACCAAACAGCTACTTAGGAGCTTAAATTTGCTGTATAAGTGAGAAATAAAAGTAATGAACACTTTATTCAGTTTTCCCCTGGGGTTGGACTCAGTGCTGCTCGTGGGTCCCTTCCAACACCCCATATTCTGTGACTCTGGGTGAATTCCAGGTACAATCTCATTCACTAAACAAAGTCACCCCAGTGGGACCTGGGGTCACCTCCCCCACAGTGGGGCCACCGTGTCCCTGTTCTGGCACCCAGTGATGAATTCTAACCACAAAAAGCCATAAAGGAATGCAAACTGTTTCAAAGGGCCAGATGTAACTGCTGGTATTAAAGCTGTTCTTTTAATATTTGAGCACATTTTTAATGATGCTTTAAAAAAAGCTCTTTCCTCAATTAATACCTTTAAAAGGCACTGCACAAACAGAGCTGCTCAGGCAACAAAGGGGTGATCAGGATGTGATGTTTTCCTTCCCAGCTGGTGCAGTGAGAACAGAGCCTTCTTCTGCTATTTTTATGGATGTTGACTATGGAACTGATGCTTGCTTAGTCTTTGATCTTAAAAAATACCTATGCAGAGGCTTTCTTTGAAATAGCTGTGTCCCTTCCTAGCTTGCAAAAGCACTCTGGGTTATCAGGGCACTTGCTCCACACAACAGCTTTAGCTCTGGGGGTTTTAGGGGACTGCTTGGGGTGATTTTTAAGGAGATGTTTACAACTAACTGTCCCACAGTCTCATTATCACCCCCATGATCTGTTACTGTCTTGCTTAAATCTTCCTGCTGATGGTCACAGAGTCATTGAATCTTAGAATTGCTGAGGTTGGAAAAGCCCTCCAAGATCATCAAGTTCAACTGGGAACCCAGCACTGCCAAGGCCACCACTGCCCCCTGTCCCCAAGTGCCACATCCCCATGGCTTTTAAATCTCTTCAGGGCTGGGGATCCACCCCTGCCCTGGGCAGCTGTGCCAGGGATGGACAACCCTTTCTATACAGAAATTATAGATATATATCCAACCTGAACCTCCCCTGGAGCAACTTGAGGCCGTTTCCTCTCCTCCTGTGCCTTGTTCCCTGGGAGCAGAGCCCGACCCCCCTGGCTCCCATCACACTTGTGCTCTGCCCTTTCACCCAGCAGCTGCCCTTGCCAGCTGGTTTAGAGTCAGTGTGTCTATAAATGTTTCCCACTTGCCTTTAGACACACACAGTCTTATCAAAAGGAGAAGGATTTGCCTTACAATGAATTACAGATTTGCTGATAATCAAATGTTGTTTGCCTTCAGACCAGACAGGGCTGCAGGGGCCCTGCCAAGTGTTCCCAGAGGGAAGAACTTCACCAAGTCAGAACTGACTGAATTCAGGATTAATAACTTTTTTATGAGAAGTAGGACAGGGTTTAATCTAAAGGAGGCTGTGGTTTGATTTATCATCCATTGCTGCTGAGACAGGGAAGGCTCTTTCCCTTCACCCACTGTTTCCTCTGGAGCCTCCTGCTCCTGCCAGGCTCCTCCCTGACTCAGGAGAAGCCTCTTGGCTTGCCCTTGGGAGAAATGAAAAGCAAAGCAGTGAAAGGGGAACAAAAAGAGGAAATGAAGAATTAACTTTTCTATTAGACCAGCTGGAGCAGCCAGGGTTTGAAAAGGAGAGGCTTTAAGTGGTCACATAAATAGACTTCCCTGGGAGCATAACCCTTGCATTTACCAGCTGCAAGATGACCCTTGGAGCTTCTTCTACCCTGAGCAAAGGAGCCAAAAATCCTCCCAGTGCCTTAAAAATCTGGCCTATACCATAAAAGATGAGTGTAATCCCTAAGAGAGGTCTAGTTGTGAACTTCCTTGGGGTTACCAGCCTTCTGCTCCAAACCTTCTGGAAGCTCAGCCTTCTCTAAAAATGCTTGTCATGGTAAAAATCAGAGCAGAGTTGTTACCTTAAAAAAGTAGATAAAAATAAGGGAGTTTTTTTCCTTGTCTCCCCAGGGGCTGCTGCACTGGAAAATCTGCTCCCTTCCTTGTTTGGCCATTGGGAATTATTGTTAATTATTACTGGGGATTGGAGCCCTGGCTTTTGCTCCTGCAGGAAACATCCAGCTCACCCCTCGAGACAGGAATAAAATCCCACACCTGCCATAAAGGCTGTCATAGAATTTATGAAGTCAAAACTGTAATTTGTAATATTTTATGAGCCTTTAGGCTCTGTCACACCCTGCTGCAGAGACATTTGCCAACAGGCAGGGTTCTTCCAGCCCAGATCACCAGGGGCTGGGTCGGACATTGGTTGACTGGTTGGATGTCAAATATTGACTAAGTCACATCAAGGTGCCACAGGGATGCTTTGAGTAACTCCTTTTCCTGGTCTGCACCTGTCTGCTGCAGGTGGGAGATCTGAAACTTCCCTTTTTTTCATGTAGTCTCATTTTGGGTAAGTTTATTTGAACTTTAACAGCAGGAGGAAAAATAACTGCAGGGTTTTCTGGAGGCCTGATTACCTCAAGTCATGGAGTCACTGAATGGTTTGGGTTAGAGGAGACCTTAAAGATCATCTTATTCCATCCCCTGCCATGGGCAGTGACACTTTCCATTACCCCAGGTTCTCCAACTTGGCCTTGGACACTTCCAGGGATGGGGCAGCCACAGCTTCTCTGGGCAACCTGTGCCAGGACCTCCCACCCTCCCAGAGAAGGATTTCTCCATAATCTCCAATCTAAACCTACAACCTGAGCTGAACTGCAGATGTTCCTTCAAACCCAGCAGAACAACAGGCAGAACTCTTTTCATTTTTCAATATCTGGATGTATTTTTCAGCTCTTGTCTACCTAGTCAGGCTGCCTTGATTAATGGAGAGGAAACTCCCAGAGTAAGCACGGAATTTGTCTGAGTTTACAGAATATTCCTGTAAAAGCCTGGGATGCTGGGCAGAGGTGATGCCGTGGCTAAACCTCAGATTATTGTGTTACTGATTGGGCTCCCAACTAATTTGGTGTTACTCTTCTCATTCAACCTGACAAATTAGAGGACAACCTGTTATCTAATGACAGGGCAGATGGGATAAAGCATCACCTCTCTGGGGGTTGTGACAACCCTTTGAGGGTGATTATCTCTCCAGGTGATGACACCACACCGCTCTGCAGCTCCTGTTTGGGGGATTAGTGTCGCTTCAAACGTGCCTGTGAGGCAGGAAAGGCTGGGTGGGACACTGGTGGCCAGGTCTCATCCTGTCTTCTGATGTGATTTCTTTTGGAATTTTGTTCAGTTTCTCCGGTCTGAGAAATTCTGTTGCACAGGAAATGGTTTTTATAGCTCACATAGTGAATTTGTGATTATTTATAAGCAGCCTTGTCCTCATAAATCTCAGTATTAACTGGTGTTCTGGGGTAACTCTGCCAGCACCCAGGTAGAGGAGGAGCTGGATGGCATCAAGGACAAGTAATTAGAAGGTAAAGGATTAATCAACTTTAAGAACAAGGGCTGGGCAGGATCTACAATCCCTCATGAGTCACATCTTCATGTCCCTCTCAGCTCCTTGGCCAACATTAAATTGCTACAGCCACTTTATTGCTCTGTATAAGCAAGTGTGGGATCTCTTCTTGGGATTGTAATCTTGTTATTGAGCTGGAGATCTGGACACGTCCACACTCACACCCTCCCTGGGGTAAATCCAGTGGCAGGGAGTGCCTGGTTTGCTCCTGTAACTGATCCCAAAGTGTTTTAGGACAAAAAGAAGGTGCTTTGGGATTGTGAAGTTTCCCTGTGGAGAAACCAGCTTTGTTTTGGGGTGATCTGGAAGGAACAACCCATTGAACAGCAGTTTTGAGTTGCTGGAGAAGTTTTTCACGTGGAGAAAGCCCACCTTTGTCATCAATCCCACTCATTCTAATACCAGTTTGTCATGGGAAATTTTCTGAAAATGACCAGTTCTTACCAATATCCGTTTTTGTTTTGTTTTGTTTTGTTTTTACTTATATAAGTTGACTGTATGGGTTCAGTGTTTGCTACTGCTCTCAATGGAAACAAGTGTGAACAGTGTAGGTCTCACAAACACCTGATTTTTCATGTTTTATTTATACATCACATGCACACAGTATTGAAAAAATTCCATTTTGGAGGCTGTTGATGAATTATCCTGGGAAAATGATTGTTTTATCCTGTTGTGCTTGTCCTGGAAGGATCAGGATGCAGGGCATGATGTGTGAGGGGATGATTAAGGCTCAGGACTGGGATGTTTGGACAAGGCTCTCAGGCACATAGTGGAATTCCTGGGGTTCTCCAGGAGTTGGACTGGATGATCCTTGTGTGTCCCTTCCAAATTGGGGTATTCTGGGGTTCTGTGGTTGTGCCTGGGCTGTAAAACCATCGCTGGCAGGGCTGTTGGGAGCTCCTGGAGTGCCCTCTTGTGCTGAGCCTCAGTCTGAAGCTGCAGCTCTCCACATTTTCTGAAACTTCTTGTGTTTTCCTTCTCCATCCCACCTTCTGCCCCCTCAGCCCTGTTCCTGCACAGCTGCACCTGCCAAAGGAACCCCCCTTGTTGTCTTTCAGCTCTGCTTATCAAAATGTGCCGCATTTCATCCCGAGATGGGACACGTGGCAAAGCTTGGCACTGCATTTGGTGTCCAAATCACCTCTGTCACTCCTTGCAAACCACAGAAATCCTTCCCCCTGAAGCACATTTTGCTCTTTCTCCCTTTTCAAGAGAGATAAAAAGAGACTTTGCTCCTGCCCTAATCTTGGTGTGATTCTTGGTGTGATTTTTGGGGCTGATCAGTGCAGAGCTGTTGGGAGTTGGACTTTGATTTGTGTGGGTCCCTTCCAACTCAGGATGTGCTGTGATTCTAATCAGAAGGTGTAAAAAATACAATGTATTTTAAAATTTTTTTATAATTATTATTTTAAATTTTCATTGTCCATTCCCCTGTTTATTCTCTCAGAGATATTTTGCTGCCTCTGCTTCTGAGTAAGGTGCAGAGGAGGTAGAGAGTATTAGGCATCTATTCCAAAGAAATTAGTGGGAATCTCTCCCCTGACTTTAGTGTTAATCCAAAGCCCCTTGCAGGTAGTTTGTATGTCAAAAATAAACATTTTCTCGCTATCCTTTGCTTTTTAATTCTGTGAATACTATAAACTCCCCAACATTTTGAGTCCAGCGCACACACAGATGATTTTGTTCCCAGATTTTTTCCTTCCATGCCATGATTTTAAGGTACTGTGTGACCTGTGCTGTAACTTTGCTTTATTACAAAGGGTGTATTTCTCAGAGCCAAGAAGAAATTGGGTTAAAGGGAAATAAATATTTCCATTTCCTTATTTCCAAGGAGTGTTGCAACAGCTCCTGATGTTAAATGCCCTGCAAAGGAGTCTGTGCCACCTGTGTCCACAGTGTGGAGCAGGACAAGATTCTCTGTGAGTTAAATCTGCTGTTGTGCAGAACTCTAACTCCTTTGGCTCATGAGATGCTTATTAGCATGTGGAGAATGGATTTCCCAGCGTTAAAATAGTGATTTCAGTGGTTAATGTGGAGGAATGAGTTCCCAATTAAAGCCTTTGCTGAGGGAGAGGACTTTGCCTTGGCCGGGCTGTGTCTGCCATGAGGGAGACAGGGTAGGTGCAGCTGGGACATGGATTTCTTTTAAACCTGAAATAATTAAAAGCTTGGTAGTGTAGCTGAGGACTTGGAAAGTGCTGAGTCCATCTCTGAGTTCAGTATCCCAGTATATTCAGGCAGTGCTGTTCCTGCATTTCCATCTCAGCACTCCAGGGGCACAGCCCAACTCAGAAATCAGAAATACAGTTATTTCTTTGTGCAAAGCCTTTCCTCAAAGTTGGTACTGGAGACAAGGAGGGAAACAATCCCAGCCAGCCCTGGCTATGAGCAAAGACAGGGCTATTGAGGATATTTTGTTTCCCAAACACACAAGGCAAACAGCATTCCCAGCAAAGCTGGGTTTCCGTGACATCCCTGACCTGGCACACAAAGAGAGACCAGGGTGAAAAAGGGGAGCCAGGTAATTTTATCACTTTTTACCTTTGGCTGGGTCGAGTTTCCAGAGGAGCACAAAGCAGGTGTTTCTTAGCCCAGACTGGAGGCACCTGCAGGTCCTGACAAAGGAGCTCCTGGAGCAGGGCTTGGAGTGGAGCCACTCTCCATTCCCAGGGTGACACCCGAGGGAATATGTTTTACACTCCAAAAAGGCTTCAAACCCCAGCCCCAGGCTGGGAGTTCAGCCCCCAACTCATGGGCTGGAATTCTGGACCCTCACAAAAATCACTACACGATAGAGGTGTTTTAAATGTGCATTTAGGGGCTCCCAAAATGACTGACTCCATAGAATGGAATGGGCGCCAGGAAGTTCTTACAGTCCTTAAAGAACTCCCTAAATGGGTATTTTTTGGGCAGTGGGAGCTTTTGGATCTTTCTGGCTGTTACTCTTTAAAGGGCAATAAATCTCTATTTAGGTGCTGCCATCCTGCAGATTTAGGGAATTTGAACCAACATATGGTGGAGGGTTTGTGGGATCACTGGCACAGACTGATGCAGGGTTTTTCCCACCTCATTTTCCCCTTGATGTCTGAATCATAATAACACTAAATGTAATGATACTGATTTTCCAGGGAGATCATTTCATTCCTTTGCATCCACTGGAAATTCCTATGGCAGTATTTTTCTGAGGTCAAGCATTTAAAATCCTACACGAGGAATGTCTCCCTTTTCTACATAAATGGCTTGTTTAATTTTGACACCATGCAGTATTTAAAGTTCTCATCACAAATGAACTCCCTCTCCCCCAAATTTAAGCTGAAAACAGACCAACAATAAAGGCAGAATCCAAAGATGTTTTTCTTTCATTTTTAAGTTTTATTTCTCCCAAACATTTAGTTCATAATGTGGTCATTGGAAAAAAATGACAAACTAGCATCCAAAGTTACTCTTAATAAATGGAATTTAACAATTCTTGCCCATCTGTGAGTAAATCAGGATACAGTGGGAAAGGAGGAAAACAAGACATTGAGGACCAAAAGGGAAAGTGGGAAGAAAACAGAATTATGTCTTGGAATTATATATTCCACTGTCTCCTATAGAAATACTCCCTCCCCTAATCAACAGCACAGCAGAGAATTTTCATTTCAGTCTGTTTTCTCTCTGGCTCAGTTGTTTTGTGATAATGAATGAGGAAAACCAGAACACACTGCAGTGTTTCAGAAAATCAGGTTATTGGGGGGGTGTGGGAGGGGCTCTTCCAGGAGGCTCCTAAATTGTGGGAAATCTGAGAGAAGTGTGAATTGTGATTTTGCACAGAAACACTAATTTCCCTTTAACACTTTTTACTCAGCTCAAGTACAATTTAATTCCATTTTACCCACTTCTGTGTGAATATTCCCTTTTCCAGTTTGCCTACTTGAGCATTAAAACTTAAATTATCTGTTATTACAAAACTGGCTTCTTTTCTGTGCTGCTTTGCTTTTCACTCTTTTCTCCTGGACCCTTCTCAAGCAAATGGACAAATTCACGCTGAGTCTGGTGGTACCACGTGAGGTTAAAGAGGAGCTTCCCTAAATCCCCAAAAACTGGTGTTGGGGGAAGATCCAGAGCCATCCCATGTGGAGAGCAGCCTCCCAGCCCAGGGAAGTGTTTGAATGTCCTCAGGTATCACCTTGCTCCTTTCAGGGGACTTTGCCAATCCCCCCTTCTCTCCTGGGCTGGCTCTTATTGGCCACAGGAGCAGCTGTTACCCAAATAAAGCTGATTCTCTCCCAAAATAAGGTTGTCTTGTTCCAGGTGCCATGGAGGGGGGGCTTTCCTGGGAGCAGGACCGTTTATAAGGTAGGAGAGAGCACCCAGTGGTTGTTGAGACTTCAGGAGGGGTATTTGCACCGAACTTGTAGAATTTAAGACATAGTGGCAGTAGAATTTGTCCCCAGAAAAATGACTGGTTATAATGAATCTGTGGCTACATGAGGACAGGTTTTTTTCCTCCTCCTTATGAGAACTAGAAATAACTAAATAGCAGAAAATGCAATCATCTCCCTGATATTTAAAGCTGGCAGATTTGGGGTTAAATACCTGTTGTGAACTGCAATATCTAAATACTATAATTTTAGGGAGCAGACAAAAGAAGAAGTGTATTATTCCCATGTTTTTATGGGACATATGTATAGAGTAGATATTTAAATCCAATTAAATACAGATGTACTGAGTGAGGTGGCACTGCAGCAAAGTTTAGTTCTTCCTGCTTTGTGTCCACTGTGGACCACAATCTTTCCTAGTGGGAGGATTCAAATGAATGGTTTTAAATTCAGTGGTGATGACTTTATGTAAAAAAAAAGTCCAAAATTTCAGTTTCATTAAAATGCTTTTATATAGAATCACAGAACGGGTTGGAAGAGACCTTAAAGATCATCTCATTCCAACTCCCCTTCTGTGGGCAGGGACACCTTCCACATATGAAGAATAAGTATTTTAGGAACAGTCCTGCCCATTATAATGAAAATCTGTTGAATGATTCCTTACTCTGAGCATGTTATTTTTTAAACAGCCTGGTAAGGTATAATTTTGTTATTAATTATGTTTTTCCAGTATTTAAGAGCAATCCATCAATCTGACTATTTAACTGGAGCTTGTCTGGGTCACAGCTTTGCAGCAGAAGTGGTGTGTGAGAGTGAAACACAGAAATTATTGGGATTTGAGAATTGATTTACCACTTCTCCATAAAGTTACTTGATATTTAAAGTCATAGGTTCTTTCTGTATGGTAATTATGTGGTATTTTTTTTTACTCATCTCCAGCAGTGGCAGGACACTCCTGCATGAGTACATTGTTCAAAAAGAGAATTTTGGGTTTTTTTCCCCTCTGGGGATATTCAATTTTCTGCTGAATTATTGATTTTGTGTGAAATTGGGGAAAAAATCATCACCTTTCCTCTAAACCTGAATTCTTAAAGATGGAAAGATTCTAATCCTGCAAATGCTTGACTTAGAGTGTGATCTCCTTTTGCCCTCTGGATGGCAGGGATAGTTGGAATATCTCCTGGAGACTTTCTCATGCAGTGGAGTGCTGTGGCTGTAGGGAAGGTTGGGTTACGGGTTCAGCAAGAAAGGGACTCTGTTCTGGTTGTATTTACAGCTGGGGACACTGCTTTAAAAAAGAAACAAAGATGCTTTTTATGACAAGTCACCTGAGAGGCATCACCTGTTCCATAGGAAAAAATAATATCCTTTTTTTACTTTGTTCTTTCTTCCTGGTTCAGCTGAACCAACACTTTAAAGATAAAAAGAACAGATGTGACAGTTTACACTGGAAGTCCAGAAAATCAGCCAAAAAAAAAAAAAAAAATCAAGATGAAATTTTTGGAATATTTGGTGTTTGATGCTTTGATTCCAAAATACTTCATTTTGGAAAACCTGATGTTTCATTTTGTTTCCATTTGTTCTTTTAGAGCAAAGCATTACATAGTGTGCAGTTGTGTAGGACTCTGAAATCATTACTGATTTCTAGTTGTATCCTTCCAGTACCTAAAGGGGGCTTACAAGAAAGTTTGGGAGAAACTTTTCAGAAGAGCATGGAGTGACAGGACAAGTGGGAACAGCTTCAAACTGAAAGAGGGAAAATTTAAGTGGATATTGGGAAGAAATTNGGGGCAGCCACAGCTTCTCTGGGCACCCTGTGCCAGGGCCTCCCCACCCTCACAGCCTCCAGGCTCAGCCTTGTGTCTTTGCAGGGAAGAGGCAGAGGGTGTTTCGCAGGGATCTACGGCTGTGTTTGTGTTTTCCCACAGCTGCCAGGATGTGGAGCTCCTCGGGGCCCATCTGGGTGTTCCTGGTGCTGGCTGTGGCCGTGCGCGCGGGGCTGAAGGTCACCCCGGCTCTCAAGTACACGAAGCCAAAGCCCCCACAGCTGGAGGCCTCTCGCCCTCCTCCCGCTCTTCTCCCGGGGAAAATCCCATTCCCAGCAGCTCCGGGTGGAGCTGAGTTACCCCCCCCGAGCCGAGGGGCCACCACGATGTTCCCCTTCGAGAACTACACCCTGGACACGGCCGAGTTCTTCTTCAACTGCTGCGACTGCTGCCCCCCTGCCCCGGGGCCCCGGGGGCTGCCGGGGGAGCAGGGACCCCCAGGTTGGTGATCACTGTCTCACTGCTCTCAGTGCAGCACAAAACCCAAATCAAGGAGCTTTTCCTTCAAGAAATGATTTGGCAAGGCTTGTGTAGGGAATGAGGGGAGACCTCGCAGCAGCCTGCAGCTTCCTCGTGAGAAATGGAGGGGCAGCACCATCTCTGCTCCCTGGGGACAGGGACAGCACCCAGGGAAAGGCTGGAGCTGTGTCAGGGCAGGGTCAGGTTGGATCTCAGGGAAAGGTTCTTCCCCCAGAGGGTGGTTGGCACTGCCCAGGCTCCCCAGGGCAGTGGGCACAGCCCCAAGGCTGCCAGAGCTCCAGGAGGGTTTGGATGCTCCTCTGGGGCACAGGGGGTGACTCTGGGGATGGGGCTGGGGCTGGGTTGAGGGTTGGACTGGATGATCCTTGGGGATCCCTCCCAGCTCAGGATATTCTACGATTCTGTGAAATGTTGAATGTGATCACACCTTATCTAAATGCAGAGCAAAAAAGTGCATTGTGGTCACATCCCAGGAGTTACAAACCACCAAAGTGAGTGGGAAGGCCCCCAAAAGCAGCTCCCTCCATGGGATCACGCTGGTGGGGACTTGTGCAGAGCTGGCCCTATCCCACATCCCTGCTGGCAGGGGGCCACCCTCCTCAATTCTCTGTCCCTGTGTCTGATCTCTTGGGAGTCACAGATTTACTTTCACAGTCACTCCAACCATGGCTTTATGAGCCTCAAAACTACCTTGGAGCAGTTTTGCATTTTTGCTGAAGGTTTATAATAAACCCCTCTATTTTTTTATCTTTTTTTTCTCTTTTTTTTTCCCCCATTGGAAAAGAGGAAATTAAGTACAGGAATAATTTGGGGTTTGAGTCCAAAAATAAATAAATAAAGCACCTCTCACAAAGAGGCAGCTCTTTTTAAATATTTCATAAAACACACTTTGTCTCTTCTTTCTACTGGTAAAACACACATTATAGAGCACCTCATTCCAATCCTGCTCAAATGAATAGTGCATTAGCCTGCAAATGTTCACTTTAATGGCAGCAATATTGGAGAGGGAAACTGTTCAGCTGAAGAAAGGTGGGGAAATCATGAAACAATTCTCCTTTAGTGCAATGTACTCCAGGGATTCTCACTCCCCATGGCTCAGGAGGGATTGGCTGATGGAAGTTTTAGTGGCTGCAAAGGGAGTCTGATTTCTTATGTCTCTGGAGTGATGATGGAAGAGTCCTTGGGATGACTGAAGCTGCCATGATCTGCTCCCAGACATTCACTGGGAGTCTCTAAGATTCCCAGGTGGATGTAAAAATGAAGGAAAGATTGGAGCCAGCTTGTTTGCCTTTCAACCCATGTTTTCTGCAGCAAGGAACTCTCAGCCAGGTGCTACTCCTATATTTGCAGTCTTAATTCTCTTTAAGGAGAGGGGCAATTCTGAAGCTGTGGGAGCTCCTTAGATGCACTCAGATATTAAAGAGAGATTTCTTCTGAAGTTTTATCAGTGTCTGAGCTCCTGTGGCTCTGAGGCAGCTCAAAGTTGGTTTTAAAAAGTCTTTAAGTACAGCCAAGAGTGAAATGGAAAACTAAGGTTGGAAAACTGGTTGTATGATGTCAAATAAAACACCCAGCTCTTCCCAGGGTGATGGAAGCCCCTTCCATACACTCTCCAGTGCTGTGTTGTTAGCAATTATTGCAAATTTTGTTTATAAAGTGAAACCTTTGAGTTACTAAGATAATTTTGTTGATGTGGTTGTGTTTCAGGTCCCAAAGGGGACAAGGGAGATGATGGTCTGCCAGGTCTGCCAGGAGCTCCAGGTCCTCAAGGTCCCAAAGGTTCTAAAGGAGAAAGAGGTAAAGCAGATGCTGTTGTCCTCATCAAATATCACAAAATTTAAAGAAACCCTATTTTTCCAAGAAAAAGGAAGGTACTGATAGGGATTGACCCTTGGAAAGGTTTAGTGGGCATTAGTGCAGGAGCAATAACTCAGGTGGTATAAGAACAGCTGCTCATAAAGATATCAGTGGACATCCTTGTTCTGAATAGTTCAAAAACTATTTTCAATTTGCTTTGGATTAGGGACATAAGAGGGAAAACCCACCATGGAAGCAGGTGTGGAAGCTGCATTTCAATTGAAGCATCTCAGGCAAAATAATTTCAGCTTAAATGGAGAGCAGTTATTACCCATCAGTAGTGCCCAAAAGGAAAACCTGTCCTTCATTTCTGGCTTGGAGCAGCTGATTCCTGCCCCACACACCTCTGGCAGGATCCTGTGGCTGCCTTGGGTCGTGGAGAATCCCACAGCAGAGCTGATACAGGGGTTCCAGCAGCAGAGTGCTGAGCTGTTTAATCAGACTTCTAGGCCTTGATTCACTTCTGGAACAAGGCTTTTGGCAATCCTGGAATGAGGAATGCTGTCATCTTCTCCATCTTGCTATTAAACAGCAGGAACTGCCTCCCAATGAGGCAGAAATCCAGAACTGGAGCGAGATGGTTCTTGGGGTGTGAGATTCAGCTGAGGTTTCTGAAGGGGCTTCTTGAAAACACACATTACTGGTGTCTGTTTTATTAGTGAAACGGTCCCAGTGGTTGCTGTGTAATGGTTGCTGGCTACAGACACCACCACCAAGTAATTAATTAATTAATGAATTAATGGTTCTAGGAGGAAAAGGGGAGCAAGGAGAGCGAGGAGCAAGTGGAAATCCTGGTTATCCAGGCAAACCTGGGCTGCAAGGTACGTAACACGGGCTGGGAAACCGGGAATATTGCCCTGACCTTTCCTTTGGCTCTTGGTGATGCCTCCTGCCTCCAAAACAATCCAACTCTGTGGGTTTTAATCTTCTTTTCCCCCCTACTTTTCCCTGTTGCAGGTGAAGCTGGAGCCAAAGGCAATAAGGGCAACTACGGCTTCCCTGGGCTGAAGGGACAAAAGGGGTCCAAAGGGGACACTTGTGAGAATGGGACCAAAGGAGCCAAGGGGGACAGGGGGGAGCCTGGAGACCAGGGATTGGTGGGAGAACAGGGTGACAAAGGGGAAAAGGGAGACACGGGGGAGAAGGGATATTGTGGGGAGCCAGGGGGGAGAGGGGCGAAGGGAGAGAGAGGGGAAGGGGGGACCAAGGGGGAAAAAGGGAGCAAAGGGGACACGGGCGCTGAGGGGATTCGGGGGGTGGATGGAAAACAGGGGGAAAAGGGTGAGCAAGGAACAAAGGGTGAGAAAGGGGACCTGGGCCCCGCTGGCATGATGGGACCTACTGGTCCCAAGGGGGTGGCAGGCAGCAAGGGGGGCCGGGGGGCGCCGGGCAAGAAGGGCTCGCGCGGGGCCAAGGGCGCGCGCGGGGACACCGCGAAGCCCCCGAGATCGGCCTTCAGCGCCGGGCTGTCCAAGCCCTTCCCTCCTCCCAACGTGCCCATCAGGTTTGACAGGGTCCTGTACAACGAGCAGCGGGATTACAACCCTTCCACCGGGAAGTTCAACTGCACCGTGCCCGGCACCTACGTCTTCGCCTTCCACCTGACGGTGCGCGGGCGGCCGGCCCGCGTCGGCCTCGTGGCGCGCACCAGGAGGGTGGCCAGGGCCAGGGACACCGTCCACGGGCAGGAGATCGACCAGGCCTCCTTCCTGACCATCCTGAAGCTCAGTGCAGGGGACCAGGTGTGGCTGGAGGTGGCGCGGGACTGGAACGGGGTCTACGCTGGCGCGGAGGACGACAGCGTCTTCACGGGCTTCCTGCTCTACCCAGATGTTCTTGAGGTCCTCAGATAGGTTTAGAGGGAGAAGGTGTCTCCCATCAAGTGCAAATCCCCTGCCACAAGATTTGTAACGAGGAGATTAGGCCTTGTGTCGCTTAGGAAGCCTTTCTCAAACCTTTCTCAAAGATGATTCGGATATTTCTCCTCTTGCATTCCAGAGGAGACTTCCAGTCTCTGTGGTATGAGGAGAGATAAACTCACACAGGCTACGGGGGAGGCCCTGGGGGGAGGCTGGCAAAGATAAAAAAGCCTTGAAGAGAACAGGAGGTGCTTTTTGCAGCACTGCTAGGAGTTCTTCCCTTGTAAGTCCAGTGTTCTGGACTTCGGAATAAGTTTTCCAGAACTCCTTCCACTGCTTGGCATTTTGGGGGTACCTGTGTGTTATCTTTCTTCACAGTATCACTGGAAAACATGATTTTCCCTCTGCCTGCAAGAGGAGAAATGAGCATCAGTTGGTTTAGTGGCTGCTTTTCATGATATTTTAATAAATATTTTAATAAAAAATACTTATATTTGCAATATTAGTTGGTTAAAGCAGGCTGCTGGTAGCACCAAGCTTGTGGGTTTGATCCCCATTCACTTAAAAATTGGACTTGATCCTCATGGGTCCCTCCCAACTCAGAATATTCTGTGACTCTGTGAATATATGGATAAGTTTTAACTGGCAGCCCCAAGAAGCCACATGTCCTCTGTGAGGGCTGAGAGGAACCATCATCCAAACACCAGCAGGACCAGCTTGGAAAGGGGATTTTCCATCCCAGGCTTCAGATTTGTAACTGGCCTGTTCAAATTATGTAAAGAAACTCATGGCCTGACTGTAATTTTAATCAGGTCAGCTCCTGCAATCCTCCCATGGTCCAAACCCCTCTAGGAATCTGTTCTGATAATCTAAAACCCAAAAGTTTTGGTAAAGATTGCAGAGTTTGATTTATTTAGTCAGATGTGAACATGAGCAGTAGGTTTCTTGAAATCACATGAAAAGATTTAAAGCTATTTTATCTTTGAATCAGTATTATTTAGTACTTTAGACATGGTCATGAATTATATGAAGGTTGTCTGAAAGAGTATTAAAGTTATTTGGAGAGTGTAAAAAAAAACCCCTAAAGCTATTGTTCTTTGGCAAAAATAAATCTGAAATTTTCAGAAGTACCGAGAGGTGCATAATTCACTTTATTAGTCTACTCAGAACTCCCATTTCCGAGCTGCTGATGGTTCAGGGATGCTGTGGGATCATCCCTCAGAGGCAGCCAGGGAGAGACTTTGGCACTCACACCAGTCCTAAGGGTTTGTGGTGGCCCAGAGGGACTGTGGGCACGTTTAAAAAGCTGATTTACCAAAATCTTGTGAAATGAAATATGACATTAAATAACCTCTGAGTGTCATGTTGGATATATTTCCTTATTAACTCACCTCCTCTCCTCATAGGAACTTCACACCAGCTTTGGCACATTAACTATGACACACAAAATTGTCCCAATTACTGTTTTTTTCAGAAATAAAGCTCAAATCCCATGGTTAGGGACTGGGATTTACTTGTTTTCTCAGGCATTTGCAAGCCAGGAATGTTTTCCCAGTGCTGGGATGGATTTTGGGTCTGACTCCAACACTCCCAGGGTGAATCAGGCAGCTCTTCCCGTTGGTTTGCTTGGTTAAATCACTTCTCACACCATATTTAAACACCACCATAAATCATGTCCTGCTCCCCAGCGCCTTTGATTTACACGGCACAAGACGAAGGGTCCCTGAAACGTCCTTTTTTATGCAAGAGAAAATTACCAGCAGAGAAGTGCTGTTCCATTTTCAGATAAAAAGAAGGCAATTTTGCAAGGCTGATCATATCTGTCCAGAAAACACAAAGGCTCCTTCAGCTCCTCAGCTTTGCAGCCCTTTCCCTTTCTCCAATTCCAACGGGAGATGCACCAGCTCTGGCAAAAACTTGGTCCTTAATTTAGTGTTTATTCTGAGTTAGTTGCCATGAAGTTCAAATCCAGGGTGTTAAGTGTGTAAAAAATGCAGATTTCAGCTTATTAATCCTCCAGGAGCTGTTAAATACTGAGTTTTGATGACAATTTTGGGTTCCTGCTGTCACAACACCCTCACTCCTTTGGTGGTGCCTTGGTGGTGCTTCCCACACGACCCCTGTTCCATGTGGAAGGACAGGGACATCTGATGAGGAATTTTCTCCTGCTGAAATTTCTTATACATTTATTAATAGAAACAACCTCTACAAACACTCTGGTGAAAGCAATGCAAAGATCCAGGGTCTCAAGAATCAGCTCAGATCTAATCCTAAATATATGTAAACAATCCTAAATATATAAAAATGATAAATCTATTATAAATAATATAAACCACACAGAATATATTAATTTACAATGTTAATATAATAACAATACACCATCATAGATAACATACACATTAATATAAATAAATATAATTAATAGTTACATAAAATAGAAGAAAAATATGAATCTATAAATGCTCACATATATTACATATAATAAGTTATAATAATATATCATATGATATAACTATATATATAATATAATGTATATGCCATGGTAATTCCTGCTGGTCCTGTGCTCAGGACATATTTTATCATGGCCCAGTGAAAGGGATTTCTGCCCAAAATCCTCCCTGGGAAGAAAAGAGACATAAATTCCTAAAATAACACAGAGCTCCTTCATATTCATAATTTTCTCAGGGTCTGTATCAGTGCAGGGGTACTTTCAGTTTAATTTCAAGGGTTGATATCTGTTTTAAAAGCAGGGTTTTCTAAAATTTAATTTAAATCCATTAAGTCAAGTGTGTTGAGCACAGAGAGGGGGGGTTTGGATAAACCCATTGAATTAACAATAATGCCTGAAAAATATTGTTTCTTGACATTATTATTATTATTTTCTGCTTGTCCTCTTGGCCAAACCATGTGTTGTTTATTAAGCAAGTACCTTGAAGCAGCTGAGCCCAAAGCTGGGCTCCAAAATCATCCCAGGCTCTTCCCACCTCTAATTCCACCTGCTGCATCCTGGGCTTTATCCTTCCCTACCTGCCCCCAGATACTTTCCCTGGAACCCCACGTGGCTAAAAAACTTTAATCCAAACCATTTCCTACTGTAAAAATTCTGAAGAATTAAAAAAAAACCCACAAACTCCCTCATTTTGATATGTTTTTCCTCATTTTTCCTGCCGTGCAGAACGGCAGTGAAGGAACTGATTGAGGTTGTGCTTTGCCTCGTTACAGAGCACTGCTAAAAAATAAAGAAAGCCAAAATATCTGTTCTATTTGACTTGTGCTTCTCTTAGCCCAGATTTGTTTGGTCAAACTGCCTCTTCCCTCTGCTGCAAAGGAGCATTTTGACTCTGGAGTGAGACAATTAATGCTCAGGGTAATAATCAGAAGAGCAGCTGTTCTCAATAACTGAAATCATTCCAAGTTGACACAAGGCCATTAAAACACCTCTCTTCAGCTGGTTTTCATGCCTTTCATGCCCTGGCTCAGATATTACACAGATTAGCACTTATTTCCATATTTTTGGGGGGAATTTGTCTCTTTTGCTCAAAGAAACATCATCAGAACCACACTGTGCCAACACCTTGAGTCTCCCTGAGCTGCTCGCCTTTATTTGTGGCTCTCCAGGTGCCCTGTGCTCCCAAGCTGCCACTTCCATCAGGAATCTCCCCAGCTGAGCTGGATTTGCCCCAGAACAAAGCTCACCTTTGCAGCCTGAGGGCTGGTGGTTGGTTAATAAAAGGAATAATATGCCCCAGGTGGGAGTTCTGGGATTATAAGGGAGCAGAGACAAAGGTGGGATCCTCAGTGAGCTCTTCCTCCTTGTGTCCTGGCTGAACATGCTGTGTCCCAGGTAGGCAAGTGGTTTTTGTTATAGCTTGCTTCAAAAAATGGATGTTTTTCAGTGAATTCACGATGATTTCCATGTAGGAATTCTTAACAGGGGGGAAAACACAATGTAATAATCTAAGTACAGGTGTTCCAACTGAAATATGGTTTGTTTTCTCAGAGACTTGTAATTTTGCTTACAACCACTTGGCTGGAGAAAGACTTTCCCTCTTGAAAAGAATAAACCCCACCTTTTGCTGTGAATTAAAGTGCATTATGGTGTGATCACTGCCAGTTATCCAGGGCTTGTAGAATCCTGGAGCTCCTTAATAGGGGATATTTCTCAGGCAGCATGAGGCTGGGATTGTTCTCCAGGTACAGTCGCTGTTGTTGGTCCTCAGGAAAAGCTCTGTCACAGTTTTTTTTGCAGCTCTTTCACCAGTGTTCCTTGAAATCATTTGGGCCTTTGCACCATGCAAAGTTTTCATTTCAAACCAGGAGGATTTGCTGCTGCTTCATGTCATGAGGTTGGGTTTCCTAGTAATAAAATTTTTACGAAAATCCTAAATTTAGATGTGTTTATTAATGGTTGCAAAGTCTCTTGGGATAAACTTGAGTCACTTTGTGCATTTTAATGACTTTTTTTGAATTGATCTGGCTTTTTGTAAATAAATCCTCTTTTAAGCAGAGATTTTCAGTCTCTGGGTGAAATCCCTCTTGTTGCAGCCAAAACTTTGCTCCTTTGCTCCTTTTATAGGAACTATTTCAATAAGATGAAATTGAGGTTGGACAGAAAATGCACTGGCTTTGTTTTAGCCAGTCTTTCTCAGTTTAAGCTTGGTTTGCAACCTCCAGCCCAATCTGCTTTGAGACTCTCCAGACTCCTTTAAAAGGAAGAAAAGAGGAATAACTGAGGTATCTCTGACTCTTTTTTTCATGGAGCAGGTATTTGCACTGTGGGTTGGTGAGTGAGGTACCAAGTTAAAGGCCTGGTATCACATTGTGACATTCTAGTCCCCAAATCAAGCAAAAAAACACTGTTTGAGAGATTAATCTGCTAAATTATTTTGCTTGAAGAGGTTGGGGTGGTTTTTTTGGTATTTGGTTAAAATGCAACTGTTTCCACAATATTTAAATATTGTTTTTCTAGAAATCCTTTTTTATGGCCAGTGGATTTTAAATTTATTATGGGATTATGTCTGGGAGTATTTTTTTTCCTGTGTTTTTCCCAGTAGCTTTGGCTGGCACAGATCACTGTACAAATTCTGCCTTGGGAATGTCATTGTCATCTGCTTTTATGTCCCTTTTCTCCCTGGATGTCCATGATGCTATGAATTCCAGCACCCAAATTTGGGCTGGGTGCTGGGGCTGGTCTGTGTATTGGTATCAACATTACCTGTTCAGTTCTTTATTCTGGTCAATGCAATTATTAATATTAAATATATTTCTCATGTAATCAGGTCTTAAAAAAGTACTCTGGGCTGAAGGTGCAAAGGTAGTGGGAGAAGAAGAGAACAGGAAAAATAGGTTGAAGTGTCTTATTTCAAAAGTATGAATATTTTTTATATCTGCCAGCTCTGTCCTAATGGCTCTGTATTCTCTGCATCAGACAGGGGTGGTGGTTTGGGCTTGGCCTGATGTGCTTGACTGGATTTGATGAGGTTATTGGGATTTATGTCAGTGAGAACTAAGAATTTTTGGGGAATCTGTGGTTTGATTCTGCTTGAAGTTAATTAGCCGAGGCTGGTGAATTCAGTAACAAGCTCATCATGATTGAAGGACCATGGCTGAGCTGTGTGTTTGTTCTCCTTGTTCCTAAACACTTTTTTAGATGGCAGTTGTGTCCTAGTAAAGCTGTGGAGGGGAACTTGTTAGGAAGAGAAAGCTGGAGGGATGGAAATCCAGAGCTGAGCCCCAAATCCCTGCTGGACCCTCCAGGGCAGTTGTGTCAAGGGAGGACTTTGCTCTTTCAGTGCTCCTGGTGTTGCCAGAAATAATCTACAGCAATAAAGGTGTTTTAGGAGTATTTTCAGGGCAGACTGTGGTGTCCTCTGAAGGGCTTAGAGATCAGGTTTGGGGGATCTGTGGTGTTCATTTAGAGCAGGGCCTACACAAGGTTTTCCTCTTGGTTCTTTGCTGGTCCTTGGCCACTCTGTGATCTCCTCAGATGGATTTGATGTTTACCAGCTGAGTCCATCTAATTCAATGCTACAGGTGATCAAAATACTTTGGTAATCTGTTGTAATTCTGTTTCCCTACCTCAATCTGTCCCTTTTTCCAGGCAGGATTTTTTATTGGAGGAGGTTTTTATCCAAAAGTACCATGTTCTGATCATGGATCAGCTTCCAGAGATGTGTGTTTTTGTCAAATATTTTACTGGTCAAGAACAGTTTCAGAGAAGAGCTCAAATTCTCACTCTTGCTTAATTTATGAGGGTGTTGGGCCTGTTTCTTCCCATTCCATGTCAGAGCAGCCCAGCCAATCCTTGGATGCTGCTACTTCTGGAAGAACCAACTTTTTTTCTCTCCTACTGGTGCTGCTGAAAATCTGGGGTCCATTTATGTGAAAATGGGAGTTTTTATGCCTGTTGGGATTTCTTTAGAGCAGCTGGGCACAGGAGGGGTAGGGTACAGCTTGAACACTCATTTTTAGTGTCCCTTCCATGGTTTGGAGTGGATGATGCACAAAACAGATGAACACTTGTATTGTCTTGGAGGGACTGCCAAAAAAATTAAGATTCCCATTCCTTCCCCAAGGAGCTTTTGGTTTAAGTGTTTAATGGGGGACAGACCATCTGCAAAGAGGTTTTATTTCAATGTTCTTTGCAAAGGGGCTGTGTGTGACGTCTGTTTGAGCCCAGCTCTGTCTGAGGGAGCCAGGTAGGTGTCTGGGAGAGGAGATAACCACACAGAGCTGATTTTAGTTTCTCTTATGCTCTTCTGGTAAGAGATCAATGTAAATGTGTCTCTTCTGGACAGCATAACTCTTAATTATTCCTTTCTTAGAAGAAACCATGAGGCAGTGGGGAAGTTTCTGGTGGACCTTTGCTCCCTGCCAGAAGAAACATCTCCTGCTTTATTGCTAAACTGCCTCTATAGTTGCTTCTTGCCCACCTTTACCTCTATATTTTTTTCATTCTATACCTTAAACTTAAGGCTGTTGCTGTCTAATGATAAATCAATTATCAGTAAGTCAAGATTACATCTGTGCTGAGTCACCAAAGGGCTGAAAACTGGAGTTTGCTGTGAGGGCCCAACTCTGAACACAAGCACTGGGGGGTTATTTCAGTAGGATTGTGATTCAAAGGAGTGATGCTCCATTTCATGGGGCCTGTGGGATATTGTTGTCACAATTCTAGTTCTCCAAGTAGATTTTCTTTGTTCCATAACCATTTATCAAGCCACAGGCTGTTCATGAATCTGTGGCTGCCTTAATGTGCTGGTTCATCAGTTTGGTATTGAAAGGTCACCAGCCCAGTCAATAAAAATACCTGTCTCTGTCTCTCTCATTTTCAAGAGTCAATAAAATGCCAGGATAATACAATCATTTTCTGTGAGCTAAACTGTTATTTTTTTCACTTCTATTCTTGCCCTTTTTCCTTTGGTATTCAGCTGCATAACACAGGGCAGTAAATTGGCTTTAGAGGTGTGAGATTGGGGTTATGGGGAATAATAGCTTTATAAACACAAACTCAGTAATTTAGATTCAAAGCTTTCATGATGCTGGTGAACACCTCTTGCTGGATAAAACTCTTATCAGTATGTTCAGAAGATCTTCTCTTTAGTGAGTGAAGCAGCTGAGAGCTGTGGAAGGTGGGAGTTTTTATTGGAAAAGGTTCTTATCCAAAAGTATTATGTTCTGTACTCCTGCTGGAACTGTAGGAGATCTTGGGAATGGGAAGGAACAGGGAAATAAACTTTTACTAAAGACTTGGAAAAGTGTAGTTTTTTTGGATGTAAAAAGAAAATTCTTGTTAAAGCTGACAAGACCTCTTAAAGCTTTAAGTATCTCTGTCATGTGTAAACCACAGCTCCTGAAAATCAATGTTATGAAAATTTACTTTCAATTCCAATGTTTGTTTTTCCTTCTCAAAATCCCCCAAAATAAAAGCATAAAATAACCAGGATTCATCTGCTTCCAGTGCAGCAGAGATCAGTGTTTGGAGTACAGGGACTCTCAGGGTGGCTGTGGCTGAAAAGGGACTGACCTGAGTGGGTGGTGTGAGGAGATTATTGAGAAACCTTGAGCCCAGTTACCCACCAGAGCATTCAAAGCATCTCTTTGGGGTTTGTTCCTGGAGTTTTGGAAGGTCTCTGCAGGGCAGGCTGTGTGGTGGGTCCACACACTGCCTGGAAGAGGGTAAACCCAACTCTCTTCCCCTCTGCTGAATCCCCTTCTTTAAATTAAACCATTCTGTTGGCAGCTCCATAGTTGATTTTCCTACATTTTCACATGTGCCACTGTCATCCCCAGCCTCTCTCCTCTGTCACAAGACAGGGATTTAAGGTCTCTCATGCAGGTGGAGGCTGATATTCCTCAAACTGCTCAGCTTTTGGAAGCTGATGAGCAGGATGTACCTGTCCCTCTTTCCCTGCTGTGACAAGACACCGGTACTCAGTGCTGGGCTAAATCAGAGAGAATTGATGCCACAGATGAGAACTTCTTATGAACTCCTCTGTAATTTGTTTCACTTACAAGGAAGGACCTGATTACATGAGAAAGCTCAGTTTTAATGTGTTGGTGTTTTTTTTTTTTAGCCTGGTGAAGCTCTGCTGCCTTTAGAGCTTTTTATAAGAGGTCTGAGCACGAGCACCACAGAGCCCAGTGGCCCAGCTGCAATTCCCTGCTCTAACCAGTGGCTCAAACTGTCCCACAAATGCAGCTGCAAGAGGCTCTTTGTGGCACATCCCTCCTGTTTCCCAGACAGTGGAATTAGCAGAGCTGGGCATGAGCTCTCTCAGCAATTTACCCATAAAATATGAAAAACATGGCTCAGTGCCTTTATTGGTCCCTCAATGTGCACAGCTCTGGCTCCTGGTGCTCTGCTCTCCCATTAAAATACAAATTGGAGGAGGAAGTGTCTCCAGGCTGGTGGGTTTCTGACTCTGCTCTTCAGGTCCTGCATGGGAGAACATGATTTTTCACCATCTTCCTCATGCTGAAAGAACTGGCTGGTATTTAATTAGTTCTGCTTCTGCTGGATAATAAATGGGGGCAAGGGAGTTGATGGCAGGTTACTTCTGCCTGTGACTGGAGGGAAAACTGTGAATTCCCGGCAGTTTTTCACAGCTGGAAGGGGAGATTCCACCCCCTCTGCAGGGTAAAGGTGGGATCTCTGTTCCCTCATTTCCTAGCACAGCTCCATGGCATTGGGAGGGAATAAAGTGCTGATGGAAGGCTGGAATATCAGGATCTTTGTGGACCTGTGCAGCCTCTTCTGGTTTCTGTTGTTCAAGCACCTGAAATCCTTAGGTAGCCAAATCTCCAGGTTTCAAGTGAAAAATGAAAGAATTCTTGTTGATGGAGAGACTTTGAATCCATCTGGCCAAAACAGGCTGTGGATTGTATGAAAAAAAAAATCATATCTTAACTAACATTTTCTTTGAGTCACTGAATGATGTGTTTATCCAAACAATACATTGGCCTTAATAATAATAATATCAGCTTCCATGTGGCAATACCTGAGGGAAAAAAACCTTTAGAGCTCTCCTGCCTTAATCCAATGGTGTGGATTTTGGGCTGGGCCTCTCCTGGGGTGTGTTTCCCAGGCAGAGCCTCTTCTGTTTGGATGTTCAGGGAAGTAGCAGCAGGAATAATAAGTAGCTCATCCTCGTTCATTTACCAAGGAGATGGAAGCAGGGCAGGGACTGGTTTAACTGCTTTTCACTGCCAAGTGTAATCCTGGTGTCTGGAGAGAATCCTTAATCTTCTCTCCTCTTTTTCCCCCTCTCCTGCCTCCTGTGAAGGGTAAATACCACCAACATCCCATCCCTCCATCCCTGTGTCCTCTTGCTGAACAAGATGCCAGCCTCCTGCTCCCCAGAATTTGCCTCTGTGGATCTGGCAGGGAATTTGTGGGCAGGTGGGAAGCAGTGGGGGCCAGGAGAACACCCTGCTGTGGCACGTGCTGTTTGCAGCCATGTGGGATCTGGGATGCAACCCCAAGGTAATGGTGCAGCCCTGACACGAGGGATGAGATCATCCCACCATCTCCTGCCTTGGCAGCTTTGCTTCCTCTGGAATATTTCTAAGAAATTACTTCAGAATCTGGAGTAATTTATGGCCAAAGAGATCCTGCTCTGTGACCTCCTCCCCCAGTAGTTTTAATCTTAAATCCTGATCCATAATATATCCTGAATATCCTACCCCATCCAGCTGTTGATGTACAGCTGGGAACTTGACAGCCTCAGTTTTCCTCTGCAGAATTTAAGGCCAGGAAATATTAAAATGTTGGTGAAAACACAAATATACAGACCTGTACGTTACAAAGGCAAATACACTCAGTGCTTTCAAGTTCTCAGTCTTTATCTCCTTGTGTCATAAATGCAGCCACACAAGAAATGAGCATTTAGCAGAGTTCTCTGTGCTTTGTGTTGCTGTGGCTCTTTTCTCTTTATAAAATTCCCTTTACATCTAGTTCTCCCTTCTACATCCTCAGAGCCTTTACTTTTCTGAAGGTTTTATTTTAGCTCTATTGCTATCCAGATTTTTCTTCTCCCCAGGGCATATCTATTTGTTTGGATGACTAACTTGCTTTTCCTGGATAAATCTGAATTTCTAAGTTGCTGATCCAAGTCTCTCCAATGATAAGTCATTGTCCATCTGTTTGCTCCCTCCTGAGCTTGTGCTGGGAGCTGCAAAGAGGATTAATGGATGTAGAGCAGGAATGTGAGTTAGGCCAGTCAGAATCAGCAAGGAACAGCCTCATGCCTTGTTTTGCATGTTCCTGGTTGCTGGGGAAGGATTCCCTTGGTTAGATTTATTTTTTTTTTTCCCCTTTTTATGCCCAGGTAAGTTTCTGAAAAAGAATATTCTGATTTCCCACCATCATCAAGACTCAGGTTCCCACCCCTAAACACGGTTGGGTTTGTCCCCAAACCACCACTTAAACCTGGGTTTAATGGAGACCTTCATGCAAGTTCTTTAGGAAGAACTCAGGCCAAGCCATGAAGGATGTTTGCACAAGGAGAGGTGGCTGAGGTTTCCTGCAGGATTTAAGCAAAAGGTTAAATCTGCTGCCAATACCTTGGTGTATCACTTCAGGAACCAGTTAAAATGGTGGTGTATGTTTGGCTGATAAAATGAGATGTTATCAGCTGCAGAGACATGATTTATTGGTGAATGTCTGAACTGCTGGGGTACAAAAAGCTCTCTTAGAAGTGATGCATCCATGCAGGTCATCATCCTAAAGTGTCAGGATTAATTCCTGGGTTGCTTTTTGTTTGTGGTGCTTTACCTGGCTGTCCTTGCAAGGTGTGTTGGGGTTGGGGGACAGGGACTTGCTGGTGGGGGGGATACAGGGGTGACTTCCAGGAGGAGCTGCCAGAATCTTCTCCCATATCCAAGAGAACCCACTGCTGACCAAGGCTGAACCCAGCAGTGCCTCTGGGGTGAAGTTTTTAAGAAGGTGAGGGGAAGAACCACCTTCTGAAGAGAGGGGTGAGAATATGTGGGAGCAAGAACCTGCAGACCCCTGGGGCAGTGGAGAAGGAGGGGCAGGAGCTGCTCCAGGCTCTGGAGCTGAGTTTTGTGGTGCAGCCCGTGGTGAGGCAGCTGTGCCCCCACAGCCCATGGGGGTCCTTGGAGGAGCAGAAATCCCTTTGCAGCTCGTGGAGACCCCACAGCAGAGCAGGGGGAGGTCTGAAGGGGGCTGTGATCCTGTGGGAATCACACACTGGAGAGGCAGGACCTGTGGGGAGAGGAGCCCACAGCAGAGCAGGGGATGAGTGTGAGGAGTCCAAACCCCGAGCAGAGGCAGAGAGTGATGAACTGCTGGCAATCCCTGTTCCCCCTGCTGGGAGTGAAGCTGAGCCTGGGAAGAAGAGAGGGGTGGGTGGGAAGATGTTTTTAAGATGCAGTTTAAATTCTTATTAATCTACTCTGATTTATTGGTAATTAATTTCCCCAAGTGGAGCCTGTTTTGCCTGTGACAGCGATGGCTGAGTGATCCCTCTGTGCCCTTTTCCTGGGCCCCAAGCCTTTCCTTGGATTTTCTCCCCCCTGCCCAGCTGAGGAGGGCAGTGATGGAGTGGCTTTGGTGGGCACCAAGTGCCCAGAGTCATCCCACACACAAACTCCTGTCTTGTGTTTCTGAACCAATCCATTAAAACGTGAAATTCCAGTTGAAAACTGACGGCTCAGGGACCTGTTTGCATTTCAAGCAGCTCTGTATATCCTGTGCCCTGTTCCACCCGGTTTTTGGGGATGCTGCTGGGAAGCAGGGACAGCAGATGGCAATGTGGTGCTGCAAACCGACCAAAAACTCTGGGAAATCCTGGGCTGGGCCACAAACCCCCCTGAAAAATCCAGGGAACCGCTGCTGGGGGGGACCTGCCTTTGGTTGTGACCTTGGGGTGGGTGCAGAGAGGGGCTCTGGTGGGATTAGGGATGTGTGATCAATTTTTCCCACATAATTAGATGTGGTTATGGGTTGCTCTGATTGGGAACCTGCCCAGAGGCTCAGGAGGTTTTGCTGCTTTGTCCATCAGCCTTGAACTCTGTGTCATTGCTGGGCTGGAATTTTGGTGAGCTCTGGGCTCAGGGATGTTGTGGTGGTGGGGCACTACCAGGGGGTCTCTTTTACTTAAGGGAGGCCATTTTATGACTTAATTCCTTGGAAACCGTATAAAAGGCCAAACTTAGATCCACAGTGGGATGGTTGGTGCTTATTGGGGGCTCCTTGTGTTTTTTTAGGGTTGTTACCATAGAATTAGAGTATCACAGACTGGTTTGGTTTTGGCTTAAATGCTGTTTTGTCCCCGAGGATATGTGATATAAAAGTATCAGGGACAGCTCTGGATGCAGAGAGTGCAAACCTCAGCGTGTAGTTTGTGTGGTTTTCCCCAACCTCAAGAGCCCCAAGAAGTTTGTGACCACATGGGAGACCCTGTGCTCACTGTGTTTAATGTGAAACTTATGTTACAAATGAAACAACCTAAAACTCCATGTTTTTGGTGTCTCCATGTGTGCAAGGTTAGGAGGCAGAGAAGATGTAAATGCAACTTGGACACCTCCTGTGTGACTCCTCAATTAATTAGGCAGTCAAATAGTGCTGTCTGCACCTGCAATTGATTTTTGGATGGCAAATTAGTGGTAGACAATCAAAGGTGATCCTTAAAAAAAAAAAAAAGAGTTCATTGGACATTCTGTAACCCAAAACATCAATAAATTCAGGGGGGTTGCAGTGAGAGGTTTCTGCTTTCCCTTTCAGTGCCTGGAAGATGAGGAAATGATGCTCTGGGTTTCTTTGCAGGTACTGGGACTTCCCACATGCTTCATTTGCACAGGAGCTCATTTTGGATGGAAAAAGCAGAGAGAAGAGGGGTATTGTGGCAGTTGTTTGGAAAAAACAGGGTTGTGGTTACTGAGCACATGAAACTATTTCAGGACCCTCAAATATATTGGTTAATTATTTGGGAAATTATTTTGGACAGATTGGTTACTGACACAGAAATCAATCACATTTCCTAAATCTCTATATCTGAACTCTTTCCATATCTTGTGCAGTTTCACAGCTGAGAAGCACATGTTGACTGCAGGAATAACAACCTGTTGCAAACACTTCAGATGTGTAAAACTGGGATTCTGGGCTGGACTGTGGCCCCCAAAGAACTTTGTGTTGGGGGTTTAATTCCTACTACTTCCCACAAGCATAAAATAATACTTGTTTCAAACAATACAGCCTTGTTTTCTCATTCCTCTGCAGTGGAATGGTTCCTTTAACACTGCCAGTCCCTCTCACACCAGTCTGAGCTATTTCAGAGCAGCAATAATTATTTCTTTCACCACGAAAGTCCAGGTGATGTTCTCTGCTATGTTCTGAAGCAGAGGGGAGCAAGAGATGAGCAGCTTGGCTTTGATTCAGTGTAGCTTAATGGAAGTAGCCTTGAAAGGCAAAGGGTTTAAAGCTGATTTTTTTTCACACAGTTTATATGTATGAAAGAACAAATCCTGCCTTGTCAGGACGCCCAAATGAGTAACACCAGCAAAATGTCTTGTTAGGAGACAGAACATAAATAGTGTCAGCTTAAAGAGAGACAAAAGTGTTGTTAACATCACTGAGGGAAGGAATTAAGTCATGTAGAACAGGCTGAAAGCAGATGTAGGGATCACTTAAGCTGAGCAAGGCTCTAAAGAAGGTGTAGAACAACTGTGACCTTTAGCAAAAGACCAACCTGTGCAAGAGAGGTGAGTTTGCTCCATCCCTCAGGTGTTGGTTTTATAGGATTTAATCCCTGGCTCTCAAAGGTCAGAAAATTTTAGCAGGGGGGAGGTAGTTTGTGTCACTAAAATTCATAAAAACTGAATGTTTATGATGAACTGTAACTCTGGTGTTCCTAAAAATTCCATTTGTGCTTTTGAGTACGGGCTTCCTGTCCTGGGGAGAGTCCCCCCAAACCTCTCCCCCCCCCAGTTTATCAGGTGCTTTGGCCAAGAACTGTGGGCTGGGGCAGCTGGCACAAGGCTTGGCTGGAAAAATACCTCATGGATCATTTGGGTTGGAAGGTTTTGGGCCACCACCCTCCCAGATCAGGGCCTTGTAGTGTCACCTACAGAAAGCTGATTGAAATAACAGAAAGGGGAGGTGAAGGGTCACTTCTCCCAGGTGACAAGTGACAGGATGAGAGGAAACAGCCTCAAGTTGTGCCAGGGGAGGTTCAGGCTGGATACTGGGGGGAAATGTCTTTATGGAAAGGGTGGTGAGACACTGGAACAGGCTGGAATCACCATCTCCAGAGGGATTGAAAAGCTCTGTGGATGTGGCACGTGGGGACATGGATCAGTGGTGGCCTTGGCAGTGCTGAGGGAATATTTGTACTTAATAATCTTGGAGATCTTTTTCAACCTAAAGGATTCTAACCTCCCTTTCCCCCCCTCCTTTATTTTCCTGTGCTCTGAGAGTGAATTTTAGCTGTGTGTGAAGGTGTCCATATTTACTGACTTTCATCTTCCAATCCAGGCTTTGTGTCCTCACTGCTGCTTGCTTAACTCAAACAGAGAAGCAGCTGCTCCTTGGAGTAACTCATCCACCCAGGAGCACTTCATGAGCTCCCAGCCAATCCTAGGTGCTCTCAGAGGGGTTATCCTTCCCTATTACATTGAAAAAATCCCCCAAATTTTCATGCTAATGAATAAACTCTCTCCCAGTGGTCAGCTGGGAAGATGTAGGAGTTCTCTGCCACTGGGATTTGACAGTGGAAGATGCTTCCAAGTGCTGCTTCCCAAAGCAATCCTAATAAATCAGTGCTGCTGGAAACATTAAAATGTTTAGTGTTGGTGTTTTGGAAAATGAGGAGTTTTCTTTCTGGAATTCTTTAGCACCTCAGCTGGAGCCACCCCCTCTGTGGAGTCTGGGGCAGAATTGGATCCATTGCTGTGCATTCCCAAGGGATTCTTATCAGCCAAAACATGCCCCACACACCCTGACTGGGCTGGGATTTATGGGGAGTGGCTTTCCCTGGGATTTAAAGCTCCTTCAAATCTGCCTGAGATTTAAAAGACTGAGAGCAAGGAAGCTTTGGGGATTTACAGTGTTCTCAAATTGGCAAATGCTAGAAATGCCATTATCTGAGCAGGGCTTTATTAATCACAATAAATAAACCCACTTTTCCTCCCCAGCAGATGGCTGCTCCTGAAATCCTGGGGAGTGTGTGGGAAAACAGGCACTTGAACAGGAGCCTGCAGTTCCAGCCTTGGATAATCAGGAGTTATCTGCAGCCAAATTGAGTTGTCTCCTTCAGGTGTAGCTCCAGTTGTTCTCTGAGAGCCCCTCCACATGTTGTGACATCTTGTAAGAGGCCTCCAAAGCCTGGGGGGATTTTGCTGTCAATAGGAATGAAGTTGGGATGTGGAAGGAAAAGCTGGTTTTTTTTTTTTATCTTTGGATGGCAAACCTGCCCTTGGAGAAGAACTCTGGGGCAGGTTTCCTTCATGGAAGGTCAGACCTCACTACAGAAGGTCCAGGTTATTTCTGGGTGGGGGAGGCAACTTAAAGACATGAAATAGAGGTTAGAATGAGGTAAAGATGGGTCAGCCTGGGATTGGAAGTAGATTGATTTTAACCCAATCTTGCCAGGTTGTGTGTTATTCCAGCAGCTGTTTTGCAACTTTATCTGGTCTACTTCATGCTTTGAGCACTTACTGCAACTGTTTTTGTTTTTCCTTTCCACTGCTGTCTGTCCCCAAACATTCCACCTTCCATTTGTGTGTAATCTTTGCCAAAGCATTTCTCAGCCTGCCACTCTCCTTTCTGAGCTTCCAGTCTCCTCTTCCAGGAGCTTTTTATTGCTGTGCAGCAGGAACTTTCCACGTGGTGCTTTTCCTGATTATTTTGTTCCCCATCCCTGACAGCCCTTCAAGGGCCTGTGAATGGAGGTGTCTCTGTGCCATTTGCTGCCTTTCAAGCAGAGTCAGCTTTTTAATACCACAAGAGTCTGAGGGGGGAACAAAACGCAAAGAATGACATTTTTGAAGAAAGGAAGATGTACATTTTGTCAGTTCCTCCATTCAGTGGAATGTCAGTGCTGGGATGCAGCAATGATTGATTCTCTCTGCCTTTAAAGTCTCCCTTAGACTCCTGAGCAGGGCAAACAGAAAAATCCAGCCAGAGCCACCTGCAAATCAAACTTTGGATTGTTTACCCCATTCAAAAAAAGGGATTAAAAAGCAATAAAAATGTAGTTAAGTAGCAGCTCTTGCAGTGTATCATGTTCCTGTGTTCCTTCAGGCTGTGGACCACTGAGCTCTGGGTAATTGTACCCTAAATGTGAGCTCTTCTTTTTCTGGGGCACTGCCAGAACATTCCAGCATCTCACATCATTGATAAATGTTGCAAAGCACTTCCAAGTGATGCTTAATTCCTGCATCTCTAAAACCTTTTCCACACAGGGATTGCACAGTGCCCAGCTCACACAGTGCCTGGAAAAGCAGGAAAAGTGAACAGAAAAGCAGGAATGAGCAGAAGGGCTGTTCAACCAGATGCACCAGCAGCCAAACGGGAGTGGGACCATCTCCCTCCCAACATCACACAACAGACTAATTGATCAGGCCAGCTTGATCAGTCCAGGGTGAATTCAGCTGTTTATGAATTTGGCCTAAAGCCAGAATATCTTCTACTTCATTTTTGCTTCATTAAGGGGTATAAATATGTTAAACTTCAACATTTATATGTAATTTTCTCTTTTTTTCCTTATTGTGTCTGGAATTCCCATCTCCTTTGTTTTGTCTTTCTCCCTCTTCTCTCCACGTCCTGTTTGATCTTGGCCAAACTTCCTTCTGTAATCTCTGCATTTTAACAACTAGAGAATCTTCTACAACATAATTGCTCTCCTTATGATATCCACGTGACCTGTCCTCCTCTTGCTGATTGTCTCCAGGTTTTATTCCTGCTAGGAATGCTATAATTAGCAGTTAGTGCCTCTAAACTGCTTGTTTTGGGAAATGAGACAAATACCTGCAGGTGACTTCCCTGCTATTCTGGTCTTGCCCCAGTCCCTGTGTCTCCTTTCCTTTCTCTTGGTATCTTGTACCATCTCATGAAAAATCATGTGCTGGATCTTCAGTCTCAGTGCACTCCAGGCTGATCCAAGGTGGAATTTTTTTCTCTGAGATGCTTGGATATATCCACAGTATCAGCACCTGCCTGCTTTATCTTACAGCCTAAATATTTCTGTATCTAAAAGGCCTCTGGAGGTGAATACATAACCACTGTGGGGAAGTTATCCAGGAAATAGAACTTTCTCTCCTCTCAGATTCTCTGAGAGCCCCATAAGATTTTCCTTGAGCTCATCTGAAAGTCAGTGTTAACTTTTAATCCATTCTGTGAATACATCCTTGCCCCTGGATTTCTTGTGGACTATTTCAGTATTTGAAATCCAGGTAATGCCTCTTTTTTTAAACCCCAAGTCTGGATTTATCCTTGAGCTTGGCTTGGGGCATCACCCAAAGCCAGTTGTAGCTGGTGAGAGTTCATCCAATAACATTAATCACCAGAAAATTGAGGTGTGTTAAAGGTCTGACTTGACTTTTTCCTTTTTCAAACCCATTGGCTTGAGCAGGATTACAAAGACTTCAGAAAGGCAGGATGTGGAATTTTCTTCAGCAACTTTGAAGAGCATGCTCCTCATTCTGGACACACCATTTGCAGCTTATTAAAGCCAAACTGTAGGCTTTTGTTACATAATCAATAAATCTAATCAAGTTTTATAGGGAGGGTGGATTTATTTTATGTTGTCATAAATTCTTCTCATTTTGCCCATCAACATGTGCAAGGTATTTGAAAAGCAGTTTGAAAAAGAAACCCTCTTTTGTCCCTCACATCTAGTTGATCAACAGGACTCTCAAATTTCTGTCCAGGTAACATTAAAAGCAAAATTGAAAAAGTTTGAGAAGCACTTATTAAATGCATTCCCTTAAATCAAGCCAAGACAGAAACCCCAGATGGAAACTTGTCTCATTCTCATAAACACACTTTATGCACAAAGGCACAAGGTGTGGAGAGTGATGAATCACTGAAATAAATTCTAATAGATATTAAAAAAACCCACCCCAAATATTGTAATATTAACTGTGTTTTTCATGCCTTTAACACACCCCTGTTCTTGTACCTGTTCTGCCACTAAAGCAAATCCACTGGGGCTGGATGCCTTTGGAATGTGCCAGGGAAGTGGGGGTTATTTCAGCAAGGGAACATGGTCCTTTCCCAGGGGGATTTCATCTGGGATTAGTTGTTTACACCAGTCCTCTGGGCTGGGGGGTCCTGCTTTCAGTCTGTGCACCTTGGAATAGGTCAGGGATGGAAGGTTTGTGTGGCTCAAGGAAAGAACCAAGGGATGTTCCTGCTTTCCAGCTCTGCTGGGTCTCCTCCAAGTGAAATCAAGGCTCATGGGCATCAACTTCTTGAGCAAAGAGCCTTAGGGACAGTTCTTTTTAGTGTGAGACTAAAGATGAGTGTTTATATACAATTTTTAAGTAATGAATTGTGTTTTCTCTGAGAAAAATATGTACCTAAAGCAATTTTATAAAAGGATGGGGTCAGTCCTTGGGCCATCTCTGAATGCCAGAGGGCTGGAATGCTTTTTAAAGCTCCTTTTCAATGTGGAGTTTTCTCCAAATGAGAAATGTGTGGAGAGATATTGTTGAGAAAGTGCCTATGGCCAAACTTAAGGAATCATAGAAATGTTTAGGTTGGAAAAGCTCTCCAAGATCAGCTGTTAACCCAGCACTGCCAATCCCACACTGACCCCTGTCCCCAGGTGCCACATCCACAAGGTTTTTAAATCCTTCCAGGGGTGGTGACTCCACCCCTGCCCTGGGCAGCTGTGTCAGTGCTGGACAATATTTTCCAAGAAAGGAATTTTCCCTATTATCCAACTTAAGCTCCCCTGGCACAGCCTGAGGCCGTTCCCTCTCCTCCTGTCCCTTGTTCCCTGGGAGCAGAGCCCGACCCCCCCCAGCTCCCCCCTCCTGTCAGGGAGTTGCAGAGCCAGAAGGTCCCCCCTGAGCCTCCTTTTCTCCAGGCTGAGCCCCCCCAGCTCCCTCAGCTGCTCCTGCTGCTCCAGCCCCTTCCCAGCTCCCTTCCCTTCCCTGGACATGCTCCAGCCACTCAGTGTCTTCCTTGTGAGGGGCCCAAAATTACCTGAACTTATTTTTTTCCCTTAATTTCTCCACTGAAGACACGAGGAGCAGCAGTTTTTGGGGTAGCAGCTCACTCACTACCTGCTTTGGTGTGACTTAGGCCAGGATAACCCACCCTGGCCAGAGCCAGCCTTGCTGTGGGTGCAGCTGCTGGGGTTTCCCCACAGCTTTCCCAGCTGGCAGCTGGAATTCCATTCCCACCTGGAGGGTCTTGACTGGTAGAACTGGTGCTGGGTTTGGGTATCTGAGCTTGCTTTGCCCCATGTGGTGGGCACAGGTGTGTCCTCAGCAAAGCAATCATCATTGCAACTATCCCTGTCCCCTGCCATCTTAATGGGGAAATAATTCATGGAACAATTCCCAAGGGGGAAGTAAATACCACCCTTTGGATCACCAGGTCACTGCCTGTGCCTGGGCAGGGCTCTGCCTACCCTGAGCTTCTATTTTGCTTTTTGAAAGTCCATTTTTGGTGAAGAAGACACATTTCTATGGACACACAGATAACATTGCACATGTATTTAGCACTGATTTAGTTCAAGGACGGGATCAGGAATCACTGCCAAGGGATTCCAGGTGCCCTTCTGTTGTGCAATATTGTGTCCTGTTTTCCCAGCACTAACAGTTTGCAGACACCTCATGTTCAGCAGCTACTGAGTGTTTTAATGCCTGGTTGTGTTGTAATTTATTCATGGCTGGGTTATTAATACTCTCCTAATTGCTGTTTTCTGGGAGGAACTTACTTTTTGTGGCTGAGCAGGAGCTGATGGTGGCACTGGAGGCACAACCTGGAATGATGCGACTGCTCTGATCCCGACCTTAAATCTGGGGCAGGGGACCTTTATTCCTATTAACACCTCTTCCTACTAAAGTGACTAATTTTAGAAAAAACTGTATTTATTCATGAGTTTTGATGCTGTATTTTCATGGGCCATGGATCTGGAAAGGTCTTGGCTTTGCAGCTGTATCTGATAGTTTCCCCAGGAAAAATCAGAGGACAAACTCTGCCTGGCACTTTTTTTTTTAATCAAACACAGGGAATTATTTATTTTTGTCCCAGTAGCTGTTTTGATGCTTCAGATTTTTCTCCTCACAGGTGTTGAAATTTTCTAAGATGAAAAGAAGCTACACAAAGTCAGTCTGGAGATTTCCCTTCGCCAGCTCTGTCTGACACTTAATTCTTTTTTACTGCTGTATTATGCTTGATTTATCCTTAGTTCTCCCTGGTCTCCTTCCACTTTTTCTTTCTTTCTTCTGACACTGTAACATGTTCCTTTCAATGTTTTTATAGATCAAAGCACCCTCCTCTGCCTTTCTTCCTGTTGCTGTCTTTAAAACTGGTATTTCAATGAATGGAGACTGGAAAGGAAAGATGAGGCGAGAGCACTGTAGGGCTGCAATGGTTTAGTTTGGGCATCTCTGAGGTTCTCACTGAACTTCCAGTTGTTAATGTGCTGAAATTTCAGTTAAATTTGCTCAAATTTGATTTTCATGGAAATCAAAAGTACAAAAAAGTACAAAAGCCAAAGTACAGCCAAAGAAAAGTGCCCCAAAGAAGCCAGGAAAAGAGCTTAGAGAGGTCTTGTTTATTGGGATATAGTTTTTAAAGATTAATTTAATCTTTAATTGGCAACCAGCTCTCTGGGAATGCTGTTCCTTAGTTGAGGGTATCCTTTGGGATTGTTTAGGGCGGGAACAAGGAATTACTCATAGTTCAGAACCAGCTGCTTGGCTGAGATCATTTGACTCCATCAGAAGAGCTGAGTAGAGATTGGGATGTTCTCCCTCCTAATTGATGCACCTCATCCAACAAATCCCTGTGAAGAGGATGGAGGTGAAACCTCGGCACTCTCCTTTGGCAGCTTTGTCCCCTGTGGAGCAATTCCAGTTGGCAGTAGAGGTTGCTGAGACATCAGAAGGCAAAACAGAGATGGATGAGGGTGACCTTTCCATACCATCAAAGGAATCCAAGAATTCTAAGGATGCTCATTCCTTTAGGAAGCATCAGTTCTCCACGAGTATTTTTATTTCCCCATAAACAGTGACTTTCTAAAGGAATGAGCATCCTCATAATTCTTGGATTCCTTTGATGCTATGGAAGCATCAGTTCTCCACCATCTTTTTTACTATCTGAAGAAAAGATTTGGCAGGTGAAATTCTTGGGAAGAAATGTTTTTCCCTGCCATGCTCTGCCCCTGTGTCCTGGCTGGGCAGGAGGATTTTGGGCAGCAGATTTGGGCACATTTTGGGTGTTTGTGCCCAGAAAACATCTGTCCCAGGTGGTCCCACACGTGGTTTCCCTTCCCTCATTTTAGGGACTCACCTGGTCCTGTTGAACACCAAATNCCCTGTTGGTGCTCCTCATCTGAAAGATCTTGTCTAAAGTAGCAGAAATATAGAATTTTGGGAGGTTGTTTAACCCCTCAGTTGGAATCAAGTAATTATCAATTACTTGATATCAAGGAATCAAGTACTTATCAATTGGGAAGCACTGAGGTGCTGCTGGCCCTGGTCTGTGCTGTGGATCTCCCTCTTTAGGTGTCTCTTTGTAGGTAGGTCTGAATCTACTGGGAGCAGCACTTCAAGAAACCTGAAGAAGAGAGAGGAAATGTCAAGGTGCAAAACTCCAAAATTTATCTTTGTTCACAATTCTTCCTGTTGGGAACAGTCAGGGTTTAGTTGTACCCTCACAGGAGGGGAAGGATTATCCCTACTCACTTTAGTCTTCACCCAATCTCCTCTTCTAGTACTACCAGAATGGTGTCCTTAGTTTATTTTTGAGGTGTCAAAATGGGCTGGTGGGGGCAGTCTGAAGTGTATTGTAATTCTTTAAAATTATTTTTCCATTTAATTAACTGCTACTTTTGACCTGTTGTGGTATAAACAGGAAAATTATTGTCCATTTTTGCCCTAAAGCACAGAAAATGTTTACACTGATTAAAAAACACAATACACTTCTGCAGCTGATTTTTGGTTTAGTTTGTCATGAAATGTATTTATTTATTAGGAAGCTGCCAGTAGGATCATACAGTCTTCATTTTACTTTGAATTTCTGTTCATCTCCCAGCTGCTGCAGGAGGCTTGCACTTGTCTTCTGTTCATCTCTTCTTACCTTCAGCTACAATTGTGCTGGTTCTAAGGAACCACAAACTGCCTGAGTTGCAAAGCCAAGGTTTTCTGCCTTCAAAGAGTGAAAGCTGGTGAGAAGTGAGGCTGTAAAAAGTCAAATGGAATGTTAATTGATGTGAGGGCACAAAGCAGTGAGGGTTTTTTCAGATGCAGGCACTGCATTTATCTGACTTGACAAATGGACCACTGTGGTTTCAGGGATGCTCCCAGGGTTTTTTCCTTTTCATTTAGTTAAAATCAGAATTGTTCAGGTTGGAAAAGGCCTCTAAGATTGAGTCCAACCTTAAGCCAGCATTGCCAAGGCCTGGACTTAACCCTGTTCCCAAGCACAGACTTACTGAGGACACACTTAATCCCCTTGTCAGGAGCATTGGTAAAAATATTACACAGGATGTGAAGAATCACATGTTGGGGGGGAAAAAAGATGCTAAAGCCAACTTCAGGCTGCTGCAAAAGTACAGGTGAGACTTGAATGTAATGTGGGTACTTGAAGTGTTTTATTTTGGGCAAAGTGACCTAAAAAGAACAGCTCTGACTAGTCCTGGTACTTTGCATAAAAAAGAAAGGACACTTGGGAAAATAAATCAAAAATCCCATCTTCATCATTATGCTCCATTTAATTAGGAGCATTTTCATAGGTCCTAAGAAATACTAAAACCTGATTCTTCTCAGAATTGTCACAGTCATAACAACTATTTGTTATCACATATATAAAAGAATTAGTTATCAAAATGAAATCAGATGTTAGAGACCATTCTTCTTATTTCCAGCTCACTCTCCTTAATAACCTGAGGTGAATCAGACTGTTTAGAATTGTTTAATGCTTAAAATAGATTGCAGAAGTAGGACAGACACATGAGTCCACATTTTGGGTATTTGCATTGGCCTCTAAAAATCATCTTCTTTTCCCTGGAATTAAATTCTCCTGAATCCTAA
>VYXB01003935.1:12487-28215 GCA_013397135.1 Pachyramphus minor | reverse complement strand
TGGAAGAAAGGAATTACAGTTGCTTGGAGCTTCCTGAGCCAGACTCAGCCCATGAGCCTGGTTTTGGCCACCTGTGGTTTGTTCTGACTGGACATATGGATTTAAAAGAATGTATTTTCATCCAGTTCCTTAGGGAGAATCTAAATCTGTTCCAAGAATGGAGACTTTAAAGTAAAGAGCTGAGAGAAGAGGGACTTTAAGGTACTGAGCTGAGAAAACAGGGACTCTGTTCACAGCCAGAGCTCTTTGAGCTTCTGTGAGTGGGTGGGAGATTTACAATTTTCCCCTGTTGGTGCTCCTCATCTGAAAGATCCTGTTTAAAGTAGCAGAAATACAGGATTTTGGGAGATTGTTTAACCCCCCAGTTGGAATCAAGCAATTGGGAAGTACTGAGGTGCTGCTGGCCCTNAATCAAGTACTTATCAATTGGGAAGCACTGAGGTGCTGCTGGCCCTGGTCTGTGTTGTGGATCTCCCTCTTCAGGTGTCTCTTTGTAGATAGGTCTGAGGCTACTGGGAGCAGCACTTCAAGAAACCTGGAGAGAGGAAATGTCAAGGTGCAAAACTCCAAAATTCATCTTTGTTCACAATTCTTCCTGTTGGGAACAGTCAGGGTTTAGTTGTACCCTCACAGGAGGGGAAGGATTATCCCTACTCACTTTAGTCTTCACCCAATCTCCTCTTCTAGTACTACCAGAATGGTGTCCTTAGTTTATTTTTGAGGTGTCAAAATGGGCTGGTGGGGGCAGTCTGAAGTGTATTGTAATTCTTTAAAATTATTTTTCCATTTAATTAACTGCTACTTTTGACCTGTTGTGGTATAAACAGGAAAATTATTGTCCATTTTTGCCCTAAAGCACAGAAAATGTTTACACTGATTAAAAAACACAATACACTTCTGCAGCTGATTTTTGGTTTAGTTTGTCATGAAATGTATTTATTTATTAGGAAGCTGCCAGTAGGATCATACAGTCTTCATTTTACTTTGAATTTCTGTTCATCTCCCAGCTGCTGCAGGAGGCTTGCACTTGTCTTCTGTTCATCTCTTCTTACCTTCAGCTACAATTGTGCTGGTTCTAAGGAACCACAAACTGCCTGAGTTGCAAAGCCAAGGTTTTCTGCCTTCAAAGAGTGAAAGCTGGTGAGAAGTGAGGCTGTAAAAAGTCAAATGGAATGTTAATTGATGTGAGGGCACAAAGCAGTGAGGGTTTTTTCAGATGCAGGCACTGCATTTATCTGACTTGACAAATGGACCACTGTGGTTTCAGGGATGCTCCCAGGGTTTTTTCCTTTTCATTTAGTTAAAATCAGAATTGTTCAGGTTGGAAAAGGCCTCTAAGATTGAGTCCAACCTTAAGCCAGCATTGCCAAGGCCTGGACTTAACCCTGTTCCCAAGCACAGACTTACTGAGGACACACTTAATCCCCTTGTCAGGAGCATTGGTAAAAATATTACACAGGATGTGAAGAATCACATGTTGGGGGGGAAAAAAGATGCTAAAGCCAACTTCAGGCTGCTGCAAAAGTACAGGTGAGACTTGAATGTAATGTGGGTACTTGAAGTGTTTTATTTTGGGCAAAGTGACCTAAAAAGAACAGCTCTGACTAGTCCTGGTACTTTGCATAAAAAAGAAAGGACACTTGGGAAAATAAATCAAAAATCCCATCTTCATCATTATGCTCCATTTAATTAGGAGCATTTTCATAGGTCCTAAGAAATACTAAAACCTGATTCTTCTCAGAATTGTCACAGTCATAACAACTATTTGTTATCACATATATAAAAGAATTAGTTATCAAAATGAAATCAGATGTTAGAGACCATTCTTCTTATTTCCAGCTCACTCTCCTTAATAACCTGAGGTGAATCAGACTGTTTAGAATTGTTTAATGCTTAAAATAGATTGCAGAAGTAGGACAGATACATGAGTCCACATTTTGGATATTTGCATTGGCCTCTAAAAATCATCTTCTTTTCCCTGGAATTAAATTCTCCTGAATCCTAAATCAATGTGTCTGCATTCTCAAGTAGTGCCTGCTCAGCTGAGGAAAGCTCTGGAGCAGAAAATAGCAAGACTCAGAGTCTGGCCTTCCAATTTGGATTAGTTCAAAGCCAAACCTGCCAAATCAGCCCGAATTTTGTGTCTTTAAAGTTAAAAATATCAGGCATTTTCTCACCCACTCGCTTGACCTGTGTCAGGAGCCCTTTGGGAGCACTGGGGTGAGGAACACGAGTGGGTTCTGCACTGCAGCTCTTCCTAGAAAACCTCCAAAATGAAGGTGTGTCTGGGGTTTGAAAGCAGCTCCTTTTGGAGTGATAACTTTGGTGTAAGTGAAACTCTGCAGCAGCAAAATAAAAAAGGTTTCAGTGGTGACCCAGTGAGGCAGGAAACGGCACCTCTGGGAATTGTGATGCCAGACCATGGTTAAAGCTTGGTGGTGGTGGGACTGCAGCTCTGCAGCAAAGCCAAACATCAGACCTTGTGTTCTCCAGGTGAAACAGGGCAGTTCCTGGGAGCTGTGGGAGAAATTCAGGGCCAGTCCTGGAGGGCTGTTGGTCCTCCAAGCAAACAGGGTGACACCAACTGTGCTGGGAACTGGTTTGGGTTTCATCAAGGTATTTTATAAAGGCATCAAGGGGTATCCACAAATAATTCTGGGTTTGACAGTGTCCTGAGTCTCTTCAGATGTCCACAGGTACTTGAGATATTTCAGTTCAGAGGTCAGTCCATCAGCAACGTGTCAACCAGCCTAAAAAATAATATTTAAAAAAAAAGGCATTAAAAATGGGGACTCAACAAAGGCTTGAGGTGCCTTCCTGGTGACTCTGCAATTTCAGCTGGATGTCTGAAGAGGTTCCTGATGTTTGCAGTGCTTTTTTCCCCTAAAAATATAGTTCCCAGCTTCATGTTCCCTGAGCTAACAGGGCAGTATCCCATCAGCTCCAGGGCAGAGCAAGGAATTCCTCAGTCCCCTTCCCACCAGATGCTGTGGGGAACACCCACATCCAGGTTTTCCTGTGCTGCTTTCTCTCACAGGCAAATCTGGATGTGGCAAAGAATAAATTCACACAGTTAACTTTTATTTAAACTCAGTAGGAATTATGTGCTCTGTGTCTAGGTCAGGTAGTTTTCTTGTAAATAGTAGGTTATTTATTTATTTTTGTAAAGTAAGTATTGGCTTCTAAAAGATCTGAAAATGCTTTAAAAAAGAGATTTAACAACCCTCTGGTGTGAGTTGTCACCTCCTCGTAGTCCTTTTACTCTTTCTTGATCATTGTGGACTAATTCACTCAAATTATCTTGCTGCATTTCTCTGTTTTTTGGCAAGTTTTATGGGTTGTTTGTTTCTACTTCCTTTATTCCTATGGGTTAATTATGTAAATCTTCAGCTCACCCTTCCCTGGAGCTGGTTAACACCCCACAGAGGTATCTTACTTTTATTTGTGTGTGTCTGTGCCTCCTGACACAAACTAATGCTCCCTAAGACCTGGGGTTTAAATTATTTAAAGTACGTTGGAGTTTTCCACTTGGTGTCAGGGCAAGTTGTAGTCAAGATATATTATTGAAATACATTTTTCATGAGATAATAAAACAGCCCAATAATTCTGTATGTCAGGCTTGAAGTGTGTGAATAAATATGGCATCCAGTGAAAATATGGTCTTCATCCTTTCAGCTCTCAGATGCTGGGATGTTTATTTATTTGTTTCTGTGTGTATTGAAGCTCATGAGGAGCAGGAATGAAATAAATTCTTCAATAATCATAGAATGGTTTGGAAGGGAACCTTAAAGGTTGTCTTGTCCAACACACCTGCAAAGAAAAGGGATAAAGGGCAGGATCAGGTTGCTCAGAGCCCAAATCTGACCTTGATTCTGACTTTTACCAACAAATATCATGATTAACTCCTGAATTCTTTAATTTTCAAGTGGGCAGTCCAGGGCTTGGGGGTCACAATTCTGAGAGGTTTGAAATTCCACTGGGGCAGCACCAGAGTTGTTCTGAATTCCAAGAGTGTTCTGAGGCAGTAAGGTGCTGGTTGTGTACCTTAAAACAAGCTGCATGTTCATCAAATTAATTTTAATTAATACATTTTGATATATAGGCTTAGTGGTGTCACCAAGGGTAAAAATGAAGGGAGAAATCTATGTTAGGGAAGTGCATTTAGCAAAGTGTTACAGCCTCCTGACCCCAAACTGGTTGGCAAAGTTACCTGCTCTGGTTATGACCAAGAGCTCCTTATGGAATGTCAAAAGAAATAGGAATTGTTGGGGTTTTTTGGAGCCACTTTGTAAAATTTACAGGGCACCTCATCCTGCCATCACAAGGCTCTGGATAGAAAATCAGGAATCAAAAGAACTGAGCTTGAGAAATTTGATTATCTTGTCCATATATTTTGCTGATGGAAGTCAGTGATAGAACATGTCCCTCAAAGCTGCCTGTTGTCCTGGAACTGCAGGATTAGTCTTTGCCATAATAATAATAATAAAGATTTTTCCCTACTTAATATTTAAGTGACTCTTTCCTTCCATCTGTAGGTGTGTTATTAATCTATCATTATGTGTGCTGCTCAATTTTCCCTCAGGCCAAATTAAGCAAAGCAAAACTCCAGGCTGGAATTTGTCCCAGTTTATAGTTACACTTCCATTTTGACTCTCCAGGAGTCCTTCAACCTTGTGTCTGCACAGATTCACATCCAGAGCACCTGAGTTATCTTCAAAACTAGACAGGAAGAATTGATATAAGGCAGAAGAGGATTTTTTGGGGAATATATTGGATAATCTAGCAGTGCCTTTTTTTGCAGGGTGAAATTGTAACATAAACACAAAATGCCACAAATGGATCTCCTTGGGCTCTTGAGTTTTTTCAAAGTCACAGCTTCTTGTTTTTAGTGGATCTCTTCCCTTTGAGAACTCGAGGTGAATCTGTGGGTTCTGAAGGCCGTTCCCGATCATATCCCACGTCCTGGCAAACATTTCGTGGAAGTTAAAAAGGTCTTTTCTCCCTGAGAATCAGGGTAATTATGCGGCACAATCGCAGTCCATTATCCCCGAAGTGTCAGGAGGTGGCAGCAATTGCTGCTGTTTGATCGGGACCTGCAGGACCCTCCTCTCTCAGTGAGGACAAAACCTCCTCTCAGAGGAAATGAGCTGTAATGTTAATTTTCGGGCTCCCTGTCAGCCCCAAACACGTTCCCATCCATCACCGTGGTGACACAGCGCTGACTCGCCCGGCGTCTGATGGGTGATTTGCATCACCCACAGCACCCGAATTTCCTGACACTTCCCACTTATAATTCATGGGAATTATATTCCAAATGTGGCATGATACATAATTCATGGGAAAAGCCACCTGTGATATGATATTTCTGTGAATTATATATATTATCTTATATATTGTTATCTTATTATGGAAGACAACAGTATTCTAGAAGGTAGCAATGTAGAAAGCAACATTAAATTATAGAAGACTAGAAAAATATTAACTATGATAGAATAGAATTCATATCATTATTATACAATAGAATTCATAAGAAAAACCTTTCCCATCATGTAAACAAAAGCTAAGAGAAGTTAATAGTCATTGCCTGACTCACTGTCTGAACTTACCATGGTGCTGCTGCACAATTTGGGTACAGCTTTCCATAAAACCCAAAATAAATGCTGTAAGAGAAAAGTTCTCCTCCGATAAACCACCCTGATAGTTGTTTTATGCCTCTTAGATATGTGATTAGGGTAATAAATACTTGACAGTAGGGTTTTTTAAAGGTTGTGATGGCTTGGTATGTGTTGGCTGGTTGAGTGTCTTCTCTTGGCCAGATAAGGTGTAAGGGTGAGTTATCACCTCTGGCTTAGCAAGGACACGTGTCCTGCTGCATTTCCAGGCTACAGGCAGAAAATACAGTGTTCAAATGCCCAGACTTGCAATTTGGGTTCATTTGGTGTTAAAGGAACTTGCAGATTCAGCTCATTAAAAATTCCCTGTAAGATGTTTTTGAATGAATTCCCAGAGGAAAAAAAAGTTGTGCACTTCTTTAGTACTTCAGATTATCTCAGTGCAGTGACAAAGAGAGCAAAGTCTTTAAAGAAGTTACCTTATGGTGGGGGAAAAAAGAATTAATAATTGTAATTTTTATTTATATCTGAGTAGGATGAGCCTGCCTTGGAAAAAACACAGGCACAGGAACAGCTCTACCTGATCTTGGATTGATGTGATGGTAGGAATGGTTAGTCCAAAAGGAAAAGGCTGAAGGAAAAGTGGACCAAAGATGATAATGGAGGTAGTTTGACTAGAAACAAAACATAATACGAAATATAAGTGAAGAGGACAGTGGTTTGTCCTCAGTTAATCCTGGAAGAAGGGCTGTTACTGTCTTACTTTCTGCTCTGTGTTAGTGGGAAGATTTAGAAGGGAAGGGGGAAGGTGAGTTTATCCTCACAGGGACTCCAGGAGGGTGAAGAGCCTCTCTGGGGGTGATCTGTGGCAATAGGGCACTACAATCTGCTTTTCATGTTTGAAGGTATAAAGGGGCATTAACAATAAAAGTTTAATGTGACTTTAAATGCACTCTGAGTAGAGTGGGATGGTTGAACCCAAGGGGACACTCACTTACATAAAGCAGTGCTATCCTATATTTGGACTTGAAACTCTAGAATGATTTGGACTTGAACTCTAGAAATAGTTCATTTTTTTTGGTGAAATCTGAGAAATTCACCTCTTAAATCAGGTTTTGTGCATCATCTGCACAGGGGACGTGCCTGGATTGCTCCTCCCCTCGTTCATCAATTGAGAGAACTGTGGCAAGAATAAATGCTCAGCAGCAGTGGGGGGATATCAGAGAAAGGGGCAGAAAAACAGACTTTGGGGTCTATTTGGGAGAGGTGCTGCCAGACTCCAGGTCTGGGTTGAGCAGTAGGGAGTGGGTGGCAGCCGGGCTGGAGGGTGAGAGTGTGGATGGGGACAGAGTCCTTGGCACGATCAGAGGTGCAGGGGAGGACAGAGAAAGGGTGTTCTGTGACTGCCACCCTATCTCCTCAAACAGATGCCTCCAAGAGTGTTTTATTCCTGGGACTGCAGGAAAGGTATAATTTCTGATGACTTGCCTGTCTATAATTAGGCTCCTGAGCTGCTGCCAGGGAGAGGATGATTTTTTTCAAAGGAACATGTGCCAAACATACTGAGTTAGTTGGGAAATGGGCTTTGTTTACATTTTTGAGGGAACTTCCTAATTATGTTGGGTTCCAGTGCTCAGGATGTCAGCAAGCACTGCAAATAAACAGGTGATTTAGGAAAACAAGGAGACAACTTTCCCAGAGTGAAAGTGTTCAGTGTGATCCCAAATAACACCAACGTTACAAGGAAAGAGGTCAAGTACAGTTGGCACCAAAAGGTTAATCATAGATTACCACATTTTTCATTTGTTATGTAGAATAAATGCAGTTATTCCACCTCCTCTTTAATCTTAACCTCCCCTACTTAAAAGAGAAGCTTTTCTTTTCATGCTAAAGGTGTAATATAAAATATCAGGTGAATGTAAGCATGAAGAGTACTTATACCTTTTCTTTTTTTTTGTGGTGGGAGTTCAGTTTTGATCAAGGTCGAGGTTCTGTTCACACTGTTTAGTTTTAGACACCCAACACCAAAAATTCCTGCAGGAAAGAACATTCCAACTAAAACTAGGAAGTCTTTCAGTCATCCTTTTGTATCTGTGAGTATCTGGATTGCCCAGAGAAGCTGTGGCTGCCCCACCCCTGGCAGTGTCCCTCTCCCTGTACGAGTTTTTAGGGACCATCCACTCTCTGCTTGCCTAGAAAGTTCTTAGGGAAGGAGGAATAAAGAAGGATATTTTCCATGCTTCACAGTGCAACGTGTGCTGTGTGAAACAGGATTTCCTTTGGCTGGAAAGCTGGATGGCTCCACAAAAGCCCTGCAAAAGAAAGGCCACATAATCCTCTCTCTGCACCCAGGGATGTGCAGAGTTTAAACAGCATAAGCCCAGTTTCATTCCTAGAGATTTGATTACAAATAAATAAATGAAATACTATTATTTACCCTTTGCAGGGCAGTATCCTGCCTTGGTTTAAGGTACATGTGTAATTTCCTTCTAACCCCTTGTAGAAATAAACAGCATTTTCTAGTGCTGGCAGGAGAGATGCATTGGGTAATGCATTTTTTACTGTCATTTTGCCTCAAATTTTATGGGCCTGAGATAAAATTGAATTAATCTTTGGTAAAAGATGACCTTTTAAATAGCTTCCCTGCTGAGTGTTTTAATTATTTGAGCAGGTATTCACAGCTTGGGACCTGTGAAAGGATTGATTTGCTTTGAGTGTATCAAAGAGAGTGGGTCAAATTAATCCCTGGTGTTGCCTGACTGGAGCCAGTGCCACATCCCATGATTTCCCAGGAATGTGGGCAGTGAGGATCCTTCCTGCCTGCAAAAACAGGCAGATTTAATTTGCCCTCCAAAGACTAAATCATGGAGCAGGGTTTCTGAGAAGCCAATTATTAGTTAAACAGGGGATAATTGGATTTAATAGGAAAACTGGGAAGGGCTTCAGAAACAGGCCAAAGATGGGAGGACAATGGGTTGAAAGAGAACAAGTCAGGGGCTGGAGGGGAACTCTCAGTGGAGCTCCTCAGTGACTGGGTTTGGACCAATATTGTTGAGTATTTTCATTAATAACCTTGGCACAAAAGTCAAAATGTGCTAATGAAATTTGCTGATGACGTAAAACAGGGAGACAGTGTCAACACCCAGCAGGATTGGATTAATTAGGCAGGATTAGGTGACCCCCAGGACTGGAATAACAGAATTAGGATAAAATTGAGTAGTGCAAGCTCAGGGTCGTGTCCTGAAGGCTGATGAGATGAATCCCAGCAGCAGCAACAACAAGAAAAGTGGGACCTTTGGGGCATTTGGTTGATCACAGGATGCTTTTGACCTGTTAATGTGATGCATGAGTGTTGTGAAAGGTGCTGTCGAGTTCCCAGCCAAAATCTGTCTGGGGCTGTGGTTACCTGAGCCCAGGGAAAACCCAGCTGGGGCTGGAACAGATGTCTGGAAATGCTTCTGGCTGATGGGGGAAGGAGGGCTGGTCCCTCTGGAGCCTGGAGCTGCTTGTTAAGCTGAGCAAAAATGAGAACAGAGAGGGGATGTGGTTGCTCTGTGTGAGGACATTGGGGGATAAATAAAAGAAGCGGGGGAAAAGGTGATGGTTTTGTTGGCTGGATAAGGGGATATAAACAAGGGTCGAATAAACTCAGACTGGAAGTTAATGGAAGGTTTTGAGCTGCAGGGGGACTGGGAATACTGGGCAAGGAACTTCAATAATTTTATGAGGGACAGGGCTGATAAATGATAAAGGTTATGACTGTCAGGAGAGGGAGGGGCTGGTGGTGATGCCCAGGAGCCCCCCCAGTCTCTTCCTAATGGTGTGGAGCTCAGAGCTCCCTGGACCCAGCTGTGTTCCATGTACTCTGCCAAGAGAATTTACAGACATGTCCAGACAACCAGTTTGAGGAGCTGCTGGTTTCCACAGAGCTCCAGCACCAGAGTGCAGAGGGACCACAGCTCAATTTTTAAGCCTGTCACTTGTGAATTCAGAGCCTTGTCTGCCTCTTGCAGAGACAAAGTTCATGTGGAACAATCTTTGGAGGGGCTGAATTTTGAATTAATTTTGAATTCACCTCTGGTGCAGATATATTTTTCATGTTTTTCAGTAAATGATTTGCTGTAAATTGTTTATTTTATGGGGCACACAGAGGGGAGGGGGAAAAGGAAGGTTCATCTTGAGCTCATTGTCTGTTTTAGTGAGAAAGACTGAATATTTTGTGGCTATAGCTCAAAAAAAAAACCCAAACCCAGTCAACAGCAGATAATTTTCTGAAACACCATTGGGCTGGTCAGTCACACTGTGGGTTTATGACACATAACAAAGAAATACAAAATATTTTTGGACACATCTGGAGAGAAATTCATCCCTGTCTTCACTTGACAAGTGTGGCTGTTCATCTGAGGGAGCATGAAAGACAACTGGCTGTATCTGGACGTGTTTTAGTGACTGAAATCCTGGAACTCTGGGGCTCTCAGGCCTCCTCTGGCATGCTTGGACAGCCAAACATCCCAAATTAAAAGAACAAGAGAGAAATCCAGTTAGAAATGTATTCCTGGCTGGACAGACCCATCCATTGTGCAGCTGAAAACTGCGCTTTCTGAGTGTTGTCCGTCTCCTCTGTCTCAGCAGCAGCAGGAGCAGAGAATCACAGGGTATTCAGGTTTGTGGGAGCTCTGGAGATCATCTACTCCAGTCTACCTGGAGCAGGTGACACAGGAAACACATCCAGGTGGGTTTGGAATGTCTCAAGAGTGGGACACTCCACAACCTCCCTGGACAGCTTGTCTTGAAAGCTTTCAGAGGTGCTTTGGCCTTGACATTGTCCTTTGGGAGCCCCTAGAAACAGAGAGGGGCAGGCAGCAGAGATCTCTCCACGTGCAGAGTGTTCCTCCCCAGCCCTGGGGGTCACTTGTAGCATCTGGGCTCCAAGACCTTGTTTGTTTGCCTCAGAAAATGGATTTTGGACTTCTGTGTCCTTGTCAGGAGTGAGAAAAAACCCCCTTGTAATGAGGCAAACACGCGTTTCCCTGCTTGTCTCCTGGAAGCCATTTCCTGAGTAAAAACCTCCGAGTCTTTGACTTTCCCAGATATAACCAGTTACAACCCCGTTTTGCTAAAGTGGTTTTACAATTATTAGTTTATTATGTGAGTGTAATTGTATTCTAAGAGCAGCTCTTTCCAGAAAGAGCTTTGGTGCTGTTCTTACAAGTAGGTATTATTTGCTTTATGTAATTGTGGAGCTTCAGTTGCCTTGGCAACGTTAACACAGTTTCAAATTTAGAAACTAATTTGTTTTCTGTCACTTTGCTCTTTACTGTTAAGGAGACAAGCTGTTTGCTATTAAATAAAACTTAAGAAGGAGGAGAGATAAAATATGTATAAAAATACAGTGTGTAAAATATCATGTAGCATTCACTTGGAGATGGAGGGAAGAGCACTGGCAGAGGGAAACTCCTCTGTTCCTTAAGTGGAAGCCTTGTATATTTTATATAGGTATAAAATGTATGTGTTTTATATATCTATATACACAAAATATATAAATATATAAATGTGTGTCTATAGGAATAAATCCAATGGGTCTTCTGCAAAGGACTAGGAGGGCTGGACTTCCAAATTCCTGAGTTTATAATCCCATTTCTACCACTGGCTTTGCTCTCTACAGCAGGGAAGGTCACTGGGCCTCTTTAATTTTTGGCTACAATAGTGACAATATACAAGTGACTGAATTAAGGAAGTTACTGAATCCAGAAGTATTTTTTCTTTTTCCTGCAGCTGAGATTTCCTGGTGTTTGCCTGGCACATGTTTGTCCAGCCTGTTCTTTAAAGCTCTCCTGCTGGAGATCCCTGAATTATCTGTTCCTCTAATTAGCTCTCCTCAGCTATAGGAAAAAAAAATCCCAATATCCCAGTTAAGTCTTCCCTGCTCCTGTTTAAACCCATTTCTCTTGGACCATTCCCAATGGATTCAAGCAGAGCATCTTTTCTCCTTTTTGCAGGAACCTTTCCCATGTTTAAAAGCTGCTCCCAGGTCTCTGCTTGAGGGTGTGTGGGACGCAGGAAACACCAAAATTAGGGATTATATGGAAAACAGAGGGAATTCTTTGCCAGGAGCAGTAGCCAGATATCCAACCCACTCCTAATCCTGAGTTCAGCTGAGGCCATGGGTGATATCCTGAGTTGGAGGTGCACCTGGATGGGAGGAAATCTGTGGGAAGGGGGATCACTCATTTTGCTGATGGAAAACTTCTGAACTAGTGAAATCAAATGGGTATTAATCCAGTTCTCACCCCAAAATGTCAGGGACACCCACATTACCTGTGTGCTCTGAGGTGTTTCATCCTTGGAATGGGGTTTAGGAAGTTTTAATTCACCCTCACAGCACTTTTCTTGTTACTGTTTCCCACTTAAAGTCTGGAAATTTGGCCCTAAAACACCTTAAGTTTGTTTGACCTTGGAGGGACTCAAATGCCTTCTCGAGCCTTAAAAGATATTCTAAAGTGTCACTGCCCTAATTTTATACTGTGTGGATTAAATAAAATGGAGGCAGGGGAGTTGTTTTGTTGGATGACTTAATTCAGACCATTGGCTTAAAATAAAACAGGAAAGAAAATTTAAAAAAAATGAAAAAGCAAACCCTCAAAACCTGCTGGTCAGTGCTGCTGTGCAACACCTCAGGCTGTTTCAAGGGGGATTCAGTCTGGGGTTTTTGTTTGATATTTCAGTTATATTCCTATATTTTGTGTTAGCAGGAATAGATAATTAATAATCAATTAGATGGTGCATCACCTCAGAGCAAAGAGCTCCATGCTCAGAACTTTCCAGTGATTTTAGCAGAGGATTGGAAGAGAAGTGATGAAACTGCAACAACACACATCCCTCAGGTTAAAATAAAATTCAAGGGGTCTCTGTTAGATCTTGGATGATCATTTTTAGCCAAACCTGCCTGATGTTTCTCTTAATTCAGACACCTCCAATGATCCATTTTGCTGCGAAGGGATTCCAGGGACACCAACCCCGAATGGAAAACACTGGAAGTGCATTAAGAAATACAATTTGCACAGCTAATTTATGCATATAAATCACAAACTGCCAGGATTTCTGCAGTGTTAGGCTTCAACTTCGTGCCCACTCAGGCTTCTTATCAACTCTGTGCCAGGGACTGGGCACATAATTCTCTTTGCTGGACCCAAGCCTGCTCAGTTCAGTTCAGCATTGGCACCTCTGCCTTTCTTAAGCCCTCTCCAATTTCCAGGAATGTTTACAGTGTCACAGTAATTTGAAGCAGGTGTTCTCCTCTGCTGTGCAGCAGAAGGTTTATCTATTTTTTATGATATATGGAGACAAACCACAGTGCTTGGGATGAGCAGCTGTCAGTGAATTTCTTCTCTTTGATTGTAACAAAATGGATTTTTTTAAAAAAAGAAATGTATTTTATTGTGAGCACTGGTAAAGCTGATGGGCTGTCCCACTTCCCACATGGAGTTTTGTGGTTGGTCATTACCAACCTGCTTCATGTGACTTTCTTGTGGACAATCTTGGGAAAAACTTGTCAAGTCAAAAATTCTTGGTGTTTAACGTCCCTGTTTAGATCTGATGAAACCCTCCTGTGATACAGAGTCAATCCTGTGTGATGAGCCTCAGAATTTCTGCTGATTGTAAAGAAATAATAACTGGGGATCTCTCTGATGCCTTTTGGCCACCTCTTCTTCTGTCCAGCACCTTCATCACCTTCCATGACTATTTTAGGGATGATGCTGCAGAGCATGGATTGTCCACTGAGGAGGATTGAAGATGTTTTGGGATTTAGTTGTGAACTTGAGTGGTGGTGGGATACCTCAAAAAAAAAAAAAAGAGCTTCTGATGGAAATCAGGCTGTTTTGTGAAGGCTTGGGAAAGGGCAGGGAGGTCCTGCCTCGTCCATCAGCCAGCAGAGAGCCGGGATTCTGCAGGGAGGCTGAAATCCAAGTGGATCTGGAGCAGGTTTTGGAATGGTTTGCTCTTTCTTTGCACTTGCTTAATAACAGAGTGTCATTAACGTGCTTGTGAGCATGTTAACACAGCTGCAGGCTTTGTGCTTTATGGATGGAACAGATCTTGTATCCCTGCCCAAAGAAATCTTATGGGAAATTTTCCAAGAGCTCATTAATAGCAGAGACTAAATATACATTCCCTCTACTAGAACAAGTACTCTGGGCTCTGGTTAATTGTTATGTCAATTAATTTGATACAAGAGCACTTCCAAATGAGCAGGTGGGTGAAGGCTGGGGGTAGGTGAGAGGTTTCATCCATCTTTATCCACTTTCTGCTCTTGTCCCATCCACAGTTATCAAAGTAATCCAAATCCAGAGCTGGAGGACGGGGCAGGGATGCTGGAGGGAGTTAAAATGGGACATTTCCCATGGCTGTGCTTTTGAGGGGATGTTTGGAATGATGTTATCTGTTAGCCACAGGTTGGACTAGATGGTCTCAGATGTTGTTTCCAATCAAATTGATTCTATGTCTCTTCATAGTTTCCTGTATTTTAGAGACAGAGCTCTTCCTGAATCATAATATTGGTCATGGAGGTTTTCCTGCCATTTCATATTTATATGTGAGCTGTTACCTCTGGAATTAGTGGGGCTGATGGCTCCTTTCCCCAGGAAAAAAATAATATTGAGAAAGAAATGTTTTGGGTATCAGGGAAGATCCCCCTCCCAGCACCAGGCTTTGGCCAGATGGACTCCTGTCCTTGCCACCCACGTTTTTCTCAGGAACAGAAGAAATGGCTCTTCAAATCTAATTCAAGAGATTTTTCAGAGCTGCCTTAGAGTCCAAAGTTGGATTTGGAAGTCATTGTGTGCTAAAATGGATGGGATCTGGGCACATGGAGCACTTGGGCAGATCTGAGCATCTCAGCTGCAGGAGGGAAGATAATTCATCTCTGCCAAGTCCTGGGTGTTATTAACTTGGGGACTCTGTTCCCCTGCTCTGGTTGGCTCTGAAGGAACTGGAATTTGGCTCTTCATTCTCAGACTTGTCTAATTCTGGTCCTCTGGAAACAAAGTAATTATTATTAGTTCCCATCCTTTCAGTATATTTGGGTAATATGAAAAGCAAGAGGCAATATTTTTCACTCTCTTGACTGATGGATGCTGAGAAATCAAACATAATGTGAAAGAAAAGTACAAAAATAAAGAACAAGACTGTTCCTCCTCATGGCTTTCCAGGGTAGCCTAGAATAAATAACTCAGGGAAGTTTTGCACAGCAAATGTGAAGAGCAGGAGAGGGCAGCTCCCCTAAATCTCGAGAATGGCAATTAAAAGGGAAAAGAACTACAATTAACACAGTTCTGACAGTCCTTTCCAATTTTAAGTCCCAGGAACATTGAGTTGGTTCATCCCTTGGAGATTTTCATCTGTCTCCAGCTTCATGGGAAGTTCAAACCCACACCTGGAAGTAACTTTGCTGTTTCTGCAGAGCCAATGTCTGCACAAAACATGGGACCTGAGGGTGGGCTTGTTCTCAGCTCTAATGACATTTCCCTGCTGAGCAGGAGTAAATGAATTTATAGTTGATTATCTTTTCATTCAGCCTTTGAAAGATAGAATATACAATTCTATACACGTGTTTAGTCCTTTTATGTCTCATACACAGAGAGAGTTCACAGCTCTAAGAATTCTGTAGCCCCTGATATTCCCTGTGTAAACATATGCAGGGAGAAAGGCTGGAAAAATCAATTTTTCAGCTGAATATTGTTTGGGCATTTTTCTGGTGAATGACTTTCAGGGTTGTGCTCCCCAGGATGAAGTGAGGAAGTTTGTGCAGGGAGGGGTGCCCAGAGAGCACAGGCCTGTGCCAGGGAGGAAAAGGGTCAAGGGCACCAGAGGAGTTGATAAATGCAGGATGAGGGTTGTAAATTGTGGATCTAACACTCCTAGATCACCTCTTTACGCTGTATTAATAATTAGGGTGTTCATCTCTGCAGTGAGACCTTTGGAACTGAGGGGCTGGAGCGTGTCCAGGGAAGGACAACGGAGCTGGGGAAGGGTCTGGAGGGTCAGTCCTGTGAGGAGCAGCTGAGGGAGCTGGGGGGGCTCAGCCTGGAGAAAAGGAGGCTCAGGGGGGACCTTCTG
>VYXB01003935.1:0-12459 GCA_013397135.1 Pachyramphus minor | reverse complement strand
CCAAGGAAGGCCTGGATGTGGCACTCAGTGCTCTGGGCTGGGGACAAGGTGGGGATGGGCACAGGGGGGACTCGATCCTCTGGGACGGCTTTTCCAACCTCAATGATCCAGTGATTCTTTACCCAGCTGAGTTCCCTGCCCTCCCTCACCCCAAGGTCCTCTCCACTGTGTCCCAGTGCTGGACCAACACTTTATTTTAACAGGAGACAGTAAAACAGCTTCCACACAGAATTAATGGGACAGAGCAGCACAGCAAACACCTCCCAGTCAGCACAGAGCCCTCACTGGGAGGGGAGGTGGGTGGAGGTCAGGACTGTCTCTCTGAGGTGAATTCACATGAGTTGTGAGTGCTTTGCTGCTGCAGGAGCAGCTGAGCTCTGTGCTAAGCAGAGCTCCAGTGATTTGGAACCTCCCACTTTACCTAAGCCCTCATATCTTGTTTTCCTTTGCATTTCCTTAACCTTCAAAGAGGAATGGATTAACTTTTTAAGCAGGAATGTGCTGGCAACCATCAGAATTTGTGTTTGCCACCCAGAAAAAACCACACTTGTCAGTGGAATAAGTTTAGAAGAGGAGGGAATGATTCCTTGCTTAATTATACATTAAAAAATGGTAAATTTATTCCTGGAGATTATTGCAAACAAATTATTCAGTCACCCTTAGGGAGCATTGGGAAGCCTGTAAAATGGGGAATGTTTGGGCACTTCTGCTGGAATGGAGCCTTCAGGTTATGGGTGAGAGAGTTTGGACTGATGATTAGACAAGGATGGCTGGAAATGTTTGAGGAGCAAAGGGATCACATCAGCTCTTAATCATCATCAGCCTATTAAGAGATATCTCTTAGGACTGCAGGGAGTTGCTACAGCACTTGCTGCTCCTGTACTTCTCTTGCATCTGGTTTTCTCTTGACTTGAGATATTTGTGAAAGCAGAAGCCCCCAGTATGACAATATATGTTGTGGGGGAGGGAAGAGTGGGAATAAACCACTTTCTGGGCAGAGTTTAGAAATGATCATGATATTATTTGTGGCCTAATAGTAAATCACAGTTGTATGTTGTGCATTTTGAGTTCTACCTCTTGCACTGGTGTCTTCTCTGCCTTGAAAATGGAAAAACTGGGGATGTGATGCAAGCCAAGACCAGCCTGGGAATCCTTAGAGAGGCTTTATGGCCAACCTGGACATCCCACTGCAGGATCTCGTTCAGCTCTGCCAGCTCTGCTCCTCATGCCCCTTCCTGGGAAAAACAGGGTTTTCCACATTCTGGAGTGAAATTCTCTTTGGCTTTAGGGGAGTGGGCACAACCCCAAGGCTGCCAGGGCTCCAGGAGGGTTTGGATGATCCTCTGGGGCACAGGGTGGGACTCTGGGGATGGGCCTGTGTAGGGATAAGGGTTGGACTGGGTGATCCTTGTGGGTCCCTTCCAACTCAGCACATTCTGTGATCCTCTGTTGTGTCCAATAACTCAACCTGTCACTAAATTTCTGCAGTAACAAGTAGGATTATCAATTTAATGTTTTTTTCTGGAAAAAACACTGACTAAACTCCCAGAGAGTAGTCTGGATCTGGGAGGTGAGTAGGGATGTCCAGACCTTGTGGGGTGGTGGCAGAGAAGTTGGGAGGGTTGGCTGAGTGTGAAGAGGTCTCTTTTTTTTTTCTCCCTGCCTGTGTTTCTTTTATGGTGCTTGAGAAATCTCTTCATAATTTGCTTTGTTAATCCTTTCAGTAGGCTGGCTTAGATGTTTATTTTTTTTTTTTTTCCTGCTTAATCTGGGATCTCTTTTTGTCCTTGGCTGGATGTTCTCATGAGCCAACTCACAGAGATTGCAGTCAAGATGTGAGAGGACAAACCAGCCAAATTGTAGGTGCTGAACTTTCATCCAGAAGACAAATTTTCCAGGGTAACCAGAAAAAACCCCATCTTTTAGATGATGTTGTTCTCAACTGAGTCTCAGCTGAACCAAGGATGGGCCATTGGGGTGTAAGACGTGTTTTCGTGCCACATTTGGCAGAAAACAGGGATTATGTAACATTAACAGAGATTTTTCTGCTGTAATAAAACATTTCTGCCATCTTTAAGACCCTGTTCCCACGGGGGGGAAAAGAAGTATGTAAATTATTCTCCAATAATAAATTTGCTGTTGGGTTTTATTTGTGAGGTGACAACACTGAGTAATCACACAATGCTCTTTACAAAATTAAACAAACAGCAGTGCCTGCAATTCAAAGAATTAATATATCCACACTCTCAAAAAAACCCCACCCCAAACAAATCAAAGGGAATTCATTTGTTTGACAGCCATACCAGCTGAATAATAAAATGGGGGAAACTGGAGTTTGAAGCTATTTGGCTGAGAATAATATGAGATGGGGAGGAGGAAGAGGGAGGGAGAAAACCCAGCATTTTAAATTAAATTGCAGCTTAAATTGATATATTCCTACAGGATGAACTGCATGAAATTCCAGGTATATGAGTGTTACACACAAATGTATAAGAACTGAGTGAGTAAATTCAGTTGAAGACACTTTGAGCTTTAGAAATGCTGCTGCTTTATTTTAAAATTCTATAATTTAATAATTATGTATCTTTGAGTTTGTGTGAATACCTTCCACTCTTAAAAACCAGGACAGCACAGAGACTGAGCTTTTAGTGAAGTATTCTCTGTGTGGCTGATTTCTTACATCCTCTTCCTCCTAATAAATAGAAATATTCTCTGTCAGAGAACTGAGCTGGAGTTTTATTCTTGTTCAGACTCAGTAAGGAAGGTATTAACACTTCTCTGCATGACTGAAACTACACATGTACAGTAATCCCCCTGTGGATTTATTGCTCCCAGTTTTCCAGGAGTGTTTTTTTAGCTGCTTTCATTTCATTAAATGAAAATCAACTCCAGACTGGGACACACTGTCTGTGTGGGCCAACATCAGCCAGATCCAGCAGGGATTATTGGATGGGGGACTGTTCCTCCTTTTCCTGGAGAATGGGATCTGTCCAAGTAGCAGAGTGATTATTTACAGGAATATACTGCTGATTTCTACTTGCAACTCTCTTGAAAACCTGGTAATTTCTTACCACTATCAGTGTCTTCATTTATTTTATTCTATATTTATTTTTCTTTGGCTGTACTTCAAATTTCTGGCACAACTCAACATTTTTCTCCATCTTCTTCCTCACCATTGACACGTGAGGGTTCAAAATGTCAACAGCTCTAGAGCCAAGATGAAATTCTACATTAAAAGTTATATCAAGGTAGAATTATTTAATTAACTATTTGAGTATTTTGAGTATTAACATAAAAAAAAATTCAGGGCCCATGAATAGGACTGAAAAGCTCCTCTTTAGGAAAGTCTTATAACCTGAGGTTCCCAGTACCAGCTCTTCTCTCTTTTCTGGTTTTTAATAAATGCCTCAGGGCATTGGCTTTGCTTAAATCAAGCAGCAGACAAACTGCAATGCACTTGTAACCTCCAAAGCACGTGCAAGAAGTGCCTTCATAAAATATGCATCCACAACACAGTGCTGTAATGATAATGATCCTCTCTGGGTTATCCCATAAAAGATTTAGTATTTTAGAGTCTATAGTCTTGATTTTTTTTTTTTGTTATTATTGAGAGGCTTTCTGAGTATTTTCCTTTTGTATTTGTTTATTTTTAATGAACTTTCCATTAGCATACGAAACTCCTATTAACATACACTATGCTGAGCACTCACTTTAGGTTTGTTTTTACTGCTGGTACATATTTAGCTGAGGAAAAACTGAATTACAGGCCTGCAGGTGGCATTATTGCCCAGCAGTTTAAACCTCAGTGGTGGCTGCCCAACCTCTTTTGTGCTGATGTGGAAGATATATTTTAATTTCTGGTGCTGCCTCCCCCCCTGCATGTGTTGCATATGCTGTGTGTAATCCATTTGGGGCCCTGGCATTTCTGCAGAAATAGGAATGATAAGAAGTGCACTGAGCTCTCCTGATAACTATTTAAGTGATTTCTTCTCCTGCCTGTGTCTGACACCGACATAATCCGTGGTTAAATATGTGTTCCCTGCTAAGGCCTGGAGTCCTCAGCTGGGGTGCACGTGGGGCTGCTCCAGTGCCTTTTTTTTTATTTTTTTTCCTGGAGAATGAGGTCTTTTCAGGTAGCACAGTGATTATTTTTAGGAATACATGCTGTTTGCTACTCATAGGTAGCAAACTGCAAAAGAACTTGCCCAGCACAGCCCCTGAAAACCCTTCCAGAATCAGGTGCAGGACTGTGCCCTGGAGATGGAACAACTCATAGTTCTGGTTAAACCATGATAGCAAGGGGAAAACCAGGTATTTTACCAGTCTTACAATAAAATCAATCTTCCAGACAGAGCCTGGCAGTGCCCAGAGAACTGGCTGATAGTATTCAGTGAGGAGCAGTGACTTTTTATTTTTTTTAGTATGTTTGGGTGATTTTTAATCCAGAGATGCCCACTGGAAAAACTGCAAGCTGCCTAAAATTCAATGTTCCTTTTTTCAAGGAAATTCCTGTCCAGGAGAAGCTCTGTACTGATGTGTACAACTTCATCCTGATATGTGGCTTACAGACCCAAAATTACGGAATCATCAAGGTTGGAAGAGACCTCTAAGACCATCAAGTCCAACTTTGGACTGATTGCAACTGTGGATTGATTCACAGATGGTTTGGGTTGGAAGGGACCTTGAAGATCATCCAGTTCCACCCTCTGCCATGGGCAGGGACACCTTCCACAGGCCCAGATTGCTCCAACCTGGCCTTGGACACTTCCAGGGATCCAGGGGCAGCCACAGCTTCTCTGGGCAACCTGTGCCAGGGCCTCCCCACCCTCCCAGGGCACAATTTTTCCTAATATCCAAACCTATTGTGTGGCAGTAGGAAGCTATTCCCCCTTGTCCTGTTGCTTCATCCCTTGTAAATAGTTTCTGTCCGTCCTCCTTGTGGGGTCCCTGCAGGTCCTGGAAGGTCACAATTATGTCCCCCCCAAATTCTTCTCTCCTCCAGGCTGATTTGATGGTCCCACAGCAGGAGGTTTAGTGCCAGGTTCCTCTCCCCACATCCTAAACTTGCTTCTTCTTGGAGGTTCCCTTTGCAAAAAGTCTCTGAAAGCATCATTGTCACATGAAACAAGCCCAGGAGTCTGACCTGGGCCAAGTGGTGTCAGGTAAACAGCAAAGCCCATGTCTGCAAATCCTCCTCCCCACGACTCCAGCAGTGATCCCGAGGGAGAGGGAATGGATGGAAATGTTCCTTCATTAACTGGAGTCAAAGGCAGAGTGAAATGTTGTTAATGGACAGACACAGCAGGAGAACATTGGGTTAGAATGAGCTACACTTTGACTAATTTTATTGGCTATGATTGACTTTCTTCCAGTATTTCCTCCAAGGCTTCTCTTCAGGAGACCTTGTTTTAATTGTCAGATAAAGTGAAAAGCAGTGGTGAGGTGATTATGCAAAGTCACTGTTGTCTTTGCTGAAGGGCAAAGGAGGGAAAGCCATCAAAGGGGAGACAGTTTTACATGTCTGTCATTAACCTCTGTGAACAAAACCTCCTCAGAGAGAAGGAGTGGTGGGTCTGTAACATCCTGTGTTACAGTGCCATGGGCAGGGACACCTTCCACCAGCCCAGACTGCTCCAAGTCCTGTCCAACCTGGCCTTGGACACTTCCAGGGATCCAGGGGCAGTCACCGCTTCTCTGGGCAACCTGTGCCAGGACCTCCCCCCTCACTAAATTCCTGTCAGTACAGGGACATTTAGTTTTCCAATATTAGGGGACCTGGTGGGTGTTTTCACTTCTGTTTTCACCAGCTTTTAGAAGAACGTGACTTCTGTGATCTGGTGGTTGGGTGTCCTGAGAAAATGATGGAGCTGGGGTAGAGGGGAAGTTCTGCTCTTCTGTTCCAACATGATGATTAGTGGAGCTCAAGGGAGAGAATTTTCTCTGGGTGATCCTCCCCTTCCATAGAAGGAATTAAAGGGCAGGCCAAGTCCTGGATGGCTGAGCAGCACTGCTTGGCACCACTCCATCCTCAGGGATAAACTGCTGGACTCCCTTAAGTCTTAAGAGGTAAGGTGAGGACATGAAAGAAAGAATAAAATTATCCATTCCCAAATTTACCTAAAATAAGTCCTTTTTTTTCTAAGGGAATACATTCTTTAACCAGCCCTGGAAGATTACACTGATATAACTTCCCCACGTTTTTTTCAATCTTTTCTATTTTGTGATCTAAGCTGCATTTTGGGAATATCAGAGAAATGCAGGAGAGATCATAGGAGGGAATGCTTGGGATATCAGGGAAGGAACGATAATGCCATGACTTTTTACTGTTCATTTTCATCTTGGATCCAAATCTGGGTCACATGAAAGAGGGACCCTTGTCCTCTGGTAACTCTGGTTGTGCTGGGATGGTGCTGCCCTTCTCAAGGTTGCAGGTGTGTGTGAACTCCAGCTGTGTTTGAAACCAAAGAGAAGGAAAATTGTTCGACTAAAGGAAAGAAGTTGCAGTTTCTTGCCCTGTCACTGATTTATCAGGAGCAAAATATATTCCAGACACATGCTGGAATAGCAGCACACAGGACTGTGCTGGATGCTCACTACTGAGCTCTCTGCTCTCAGAGCTGGGCCACTTCACACTTTATTGATTTAATTTTTTTTTGGTTGTTCAAATGCAAAGGCCAAGAGTCAGGGACGTCCTGTGGACTTGTGACATTCAGTGGCAGACACTGAATTAAAAAAAAAACAACAAAGAATATGTTGCTTTCATTCCCACTGTAACTTCTGCAGCCATTCCTTACCCCTGATACATGGAATATTCTGGGTAGATACACTGTTCTGATAATAAATATTCTGATAGGTAATGATAATTTAGGGGCAAAAGTGACTTTCATTGCTTATTGAATCTTATAAAATGATTCCTTTTGTCTTAGTGGCAGCACTGAGACCTCAGTAGCTACTCTTAGACTAATCCAATCAGATTATTAATGCTTTTGAGAATGACAATTTAATTTTTTTAGCCATGATTGAGTAAAAGCTCCTTATGCAGTGAGAAGAAATGGACTGATAATATCTGGAAAAATTGTGTTATATTTTTGAGATAGATGATACAAAAGGCTGAGAGATACATGTCCTATAAGGGAGATAAAGTAATAAAGTGTTCCTATTTTATCAATATCCCTATGGAACATCAGGGGGCTTGTTACAACCTTGTGACCTGCTGAAATCCACTTTTCCTAATACTGTTAATGTGGGTGTAGTGATTTGTGGGAATATTTACTAACCTGGTGTTTACCCCATGTAAACAGTGTGTCCTGCACATTCCACAGAAAGAGAATTCCTCATTATACTGGAGACATTTGATTAAGCTCAGCTTAAGTAATTAGTCAGAGCTATGCAGTGGCTCTTATGGTTGACACTAAGAAACATAAGAAGACAATTTGCTACACAAGCTTGGCATTTCAGATGTTAATGGAACACTTTAATGGAAGCCCTTGGTGAGGAATGAGGGACTTTATTAAATGAAGTTTAAGTAAAACATGAGCTAAAAGGAGCGTGTGAAACTTCTGGTGAAATACCTGCAAACTGCTGGCCAGCAAACACACTTCAGTCTCTGTGCCACTACCAAATTCTAGTCTTCTGTCTCTGCTGGGGGAGGAAAAAGGTGCTGGAGATGTGAAAACACCATCAGGGAAGGAAAAATACTATGAATTTAAAAAAATTTGGGTTCTGAGTCTCATTGTCTTCCTTGTACGTAAAAAGGGAAGGAAGAAATATTGATCAAAACTTCCAGCAATCACTTAGGATGATGAGGGTATAAAAACTTTAAAGAACAGTAGGATCAGAAGAAAAAAGCTGGTGAAAGGAACTTAGCTTAAGGTTCTGGGTTGTTTGTTGGCTTTGAAACCCTCCTGAGGTCAGCAGGGATTTTTGTCAAACCTTTGAGCTGAAAAGGATGGGGCTACAAACTGTGACAGAGCAACCCCTGATGCTTAAATGCAGATGAACAGTGAGCATTTGAGGTGTGTTGTTTGTTCCCAGTCCTTTGGAGTGTCAGGCATGGACAGGAATTGGCACAAAGTGCCTGATAATTCCCTGAAACCTGTGCAGCTCCAGGGTGCTGGAGCTCTTTGTCCCCACGTGACTTAGTGAAAATGAGCAGGAGCAGCTCATCATTAGGTACAGACTGGTCCTGATCTTGTCAGGGGGGGCATTTTGGCAGTCTAAGTGCTGGGTGTGGAAATTAAAGATGCCTGAAGGCAGCTTTGGCCCTCGGGAAGCTCCCTGTGAATCCAGTGTCCTGTTCTTCCTCTGGCAGTGATGTAACACTGACTGAAATACCTGCTCTTACTGAGGGCTTAGAGAGTATTTCCAGCTGTAAGTGTGTCAGATTATGCTTAATAAGCCTCTAAAGATGTTGGGGTTTTTGATGTGCCCAGGTAATGAACTTTTCCTGCTTCACCGCTTTGAAGGGAACTGTGTTTTCATGGATGTGAGGGATTGCACCATATTACAGCATTTTAGAATGATGTGACATTATCAGGTTTCAGATAATGACAGTGTATTCTCTACAATTCCAGTGTGCCTCTTTCTGTGGAGAGAGATGTTGGCAACCAAGACTTAACATCACTCCAGAGCCTTGGAGTCTCTGGGGTTCAGATTTGTGGGGATGTTCACTGGGGTTTCCTGATCTCATTTGGAATCCCAGAATCAAAAAAGGGCTAACCCTCGAAGGGATCTTAAAGCCCATCCCGTACCACCCCTGCCATGGGCAGGGACACCTTCCACCAGCCCAGGTTGCTCCAACCTGGCCTTGGACACTTCCAGGGATCCAGGGGCAGCCACAGCTTCTCTGGGCAACCTGTGCCAGGGCCTCACTTCTCTCTGAGTAAAGATACAACTGTTGTATCTAGAGAGAACAGGGGACTTTTACAGTATTTGCTTTGCCCTTGCAAAGAGATAAGGATAAGAATGTGCAGAAAATACCTTTCTCCATGATTCTCTGGTTATTCCAAAGGGCATTCATGCAGTTGTTCCAAAGGTACATTTCTGAGCTGACAGGTTGGTATTTTAGTACCAGTCTTAGTTAAGCAAGTGCACTTTTATAACATAAATATTACTAAAGATAAAACAGAGGCCAAAAAGACCCCCTAAAAGAGCAACTCTGGAATTATCTATTCTGGTGAAAGTGGATTTCTGGATCCGGGATCTGCTGAACAAGAAAATCTCCGTGATTTCTTTGAATTTTTCTGGATATCATCCTACCACGTTTGAAATTTGTTGGTAATTTTTTTTCAAAGGCACTTTCTGGCCTTTCCTTCCCTTTATCTGTAACTTGGCACATTGTGCTGGTGATTAGCAACATTGGATACTACAGGAAATCACTTTGTAGTTCACAATCCCATATCATTCCCAAATAAACAGGAAGTCTGAATTCCCTTCCCACATAAGAGTGGCATTCATTTACAGTTTATAATGCTTGACAGAGCTGGTAGGAAATGTGCTCCTGGAGACTGTGTTGTGTTGATGCTCCCGCTCTCTCTGTGGGTTGTGTTGGTTCTCTCAGACTTTGTGTCCTCTCTGTAGCATTTCACCCACCCTTGGGCCTGACTGTGTATCAAGAATTTCAGTTTTTCCTCTGATCTTCATCACTGTGCAGCTCCAAAGCTGCTCCTGTAACCACACTGTTCCCTGCAAGGTCCATGAGGAGCAACCTGCAACTTGAGAGTCTGTGAGATCGGTTGTAGAGCAGAGTAACAACACAAGAGGTTTTTCATTTATAATTTTATGTTACATATTTATGATCTTTTTCTGGGGGAGTGACCCGAGAGAGAGGGTTATTAAACCTTCTCCTGTGATGGCAGCACCAAGCAGGACATCCAGGCTTTCCACCCCAAAGGCTTAACCAGTCTACAACCCCAATTCCACCCCATCGCTGAGCTGGTTGTGCCACCTACTTTTTTTCCCCCCTAAAAGTTAAAAATGCAGAAAAGCACAGATAAACCCTGCCTTAAAAACACCAATGCATAAAACAAGCTGCAAAGATTTGCCATTCTGGTGGTGCCTGTTCAAGTTGGCTCAGTTCTCCTCATCTTTAAGGGGAGAGCTGTTTTGTATTCCCCGAATTATTCCGACGGCCGTTGACTCTGGGCGATTACGAGGCCGCAGCAAACAAAACAAGCCCCCTGAGCTCGGGAGTGTTTTAAATATATTCCTCTCTTCCAGCTGCCATTTGATGGCTACGTGTTGCCAAGGTGTACAGTTGGCCCCCTGTGACACGTGTCAGCCCTCGCTGACGAGCAGCAGGAGGAATAGATTTGGGATGGGGAGGAAATAAATGCGGGAATCGATGGCTTTGCTGGCTGCAGTGAACTGTGCAGGCCTCTGCACGCCACGATTTCATGTTTTATGCAAAAGTAGAAACTCTTCTGGGATGTGGGAAGGAGTGAACAATTTACAGGGAGAGAGTCAAAGAAATTCTGCTCTTGTTTAGAGCAAACCTTGTGCAGCTGCTTGGAGTAGCTCCCACAGCTTCAACAGCTGTCAGAGATTAACCCCCAATGTTTGAGAGTAAGAAACATCATTTAATGATTTATTGCAGAGATTAAATTATTTCCTCTTTAAGGGTTAAAGAGTAGCTGCTCACAACTTCACAAGCTGTTAAACTTAAAGACTAAACCCCAATATTTTAGGAAAAGAAACATAATTTTATAGATTTATACAGAGATTATGTGATTTCCTTTTTAAGGGCATTTAAAGAGTAGCTGCTCACAACCTCAGGAGCTCTTTTGTTCTTAAGGATTAAACCCCAATATTTTAGGGCAGGAAACACAATTTAATAATTTATGCAGAGATTGCATTATTTCCTCTTTAAGGGCATTTAAAGGTTGAGATTTGTAGCAGTAGGAGAAAGGGATTTTTTTTCTTTAACCTTAAGAAAACGTTGTAAAAATTGCATTTATTAGTTGGCTTCATCCTGCAGTGTAATTTCTGTGATTGCATCTCTTGCAGGCCACTTGTCCTCCTGAGCAGCTTGGACCCTGCTTATCTCTCTGGCTTTAAAAGGACATTTTTGTTAGGCTGCATTTCAATTCTTCCTGTGAAGATGTTGGAACACTGATACTGTTTTCAAGGTGGCTAATAATGAAAAGAGAGCCCTAATTTGATAGTGGAAATAACTGGATACAAATTTTGCTGACAGGTTTTATTGCTTGGAAATGTCTGGTATCTGAAAATCAGAGAGTTAAATGCCTGTAATATTCTGGTGCATTTATTGAGCATCAGAGGCCAAAGAGAGTTTTATTTTTATTTATTTATTTAGTAAAGTAAGGCTGGAACACAGTAGGACAGATTAACTTGGTTACCTGAATCATCTGTCTTTGTCTACAAATGTAAAACTTTAAAAATTATGAATAATCCCTAAAGTCATAAGATAGAATGGTGAGGTGATTAAAATTCCTGAGGAGTCCACCCTTCCTGCCCTTTAGTTTTTTGGCCCTCTGAGTTCTTCTCTGTTACCGTCAAAGATAAGTGTAAAACACCTTTGGGTCAAAGTTAAATTAATTTTGAAGTTTCTCCAAATTGGTAAATCAAAATCCCGTGAATTTGCAAGAGTTGCTGACCCTCTGTAAATAAAAATAACACCTCCATGATACAAAAGGAGTTATGAAAACTGCTACTGCAACTTGTGTAAACAAAAAAAAGCCTGGTTTTTATTGATTAAAGTGCAGTTTACAACAAAAATAATTAGCTCAGCTATAGTTGGGGCTTAATGAGAAGATGCCAAAAAATCTGCCCACTGAAGTAAATTATTTCATACCATGAAATGCGTCTGCAAAAAAGTAGAAAACTGTAAGAAAAATAACAATTACTATCCCTTTAATGCCTGATACATTTTGTACGTGTTGTCTTATTTATTGAACATTTTCTGAGTCACTGCTGATGGTTTTTAACCAATTTTTTCCAGTTTTAACCCAGACACTTTGTTTTTGTTTTAAGAAACTGAAGTACAGTGAAAATGAAAGTAAGAAGTGACCACTGCCCTCGGTGCAGGGAGAGAATCTGTGTTTGGGGTCAGGGTGGACTTGTTTTGCTCATGCCACGGTTTAAATATCTGGGGTTTGCCTTAAAAATGATTCTCAAAGTCAGAATGGGTTTTTTTTTGAGGGGAGAGAGAGAAGATGTAGCCCCAGAAGGGCCCCGAATCCTGATGTTGGGGCAGGACGTGGAAGACCCTGTCTGGAGTTCCAGCCTGTCCCAAAAGGCTGCCCTGCTCTCCAGAGTTGCTGTTTGTGGTCACAAGGTCATCCAGCCCTTCAAAGTGAGTGGAATCACCCCCAAAAAAACCCAACTGTCCAACATTTAGAGCTTGGGATTCTCTCTTGATTTAATTAAGGGAGGAGAGAGGTTTATTTCCCGTTGGTACCACTTGTACCCCCTGCACGACCTGTCCATGGTCCCTCCTCA